>JAJGOT010000018.1:237500-492500 GCA_022457155.1 Cladopsammia gracilis
CCTGCTGGGCGAGACACCTTCACTAGTAGTTCCGGTCTCATTCGCGCCGTTGTCTGATAACTTATCATTAGACATTTTCACTCATAAGAGGGTGGTGTTTTCAGGTGTCACTACCACCAGCTTTGTTTTTGAGAAACCACCTCTAGGAGGGCTGTCGACCAAGACTTTAGAGCCCCTCCTGCCCTGGAGGCATGGCTATCCCCCGCCGGATGCCAACCCGGTATTTCAAGGCCACAGGGTTATATATTATGTTGCAAAAGGTATTATTATTATTATTATTATTATTATTATTATTATTATTATTATTATTATTATTATTATTATTATATGCTTTATACAGGAAATCAGCATCACCCATAGGTGGTTTTCAGACGAGTCCTAAATAAAATAAGCTAAAAATAATAATCACTACATAACAAGAGAAACCACGATCACGCTAAAAGTTGTAAAATAGAATTTCTAAAACTGCGAACAGTTTCACTGTTCCTAATTTCTAAAGGAATCTCATTCCATTCCTTTAATAGAAAATGAGAAAAGCGTAATTGGCATTTGCTAAAATGAGATCTACCGGTATCCGAATCCTTACGTTGCTGGCATGACGCGTATTGTAGTTGTCAGTAGAGCCAGTTTCAAGGGTTGGTACAATGTATTAGGCCCGACACTAAAACAAGGAGCACAAACCTCCATCTTATGTTTAAAAAAAGTGAGCCCCATAGCATAGATCTTCAGAAACAGCTGCAGAGAAAGTAGTGAAAAAAAAAGCTAAATCAGAAATATAATAAATTTTAGATTAAAGCTTTTTTGACAATGTCAATTATTATTATTGATATTAAGCATAAAATAAACTAATAAGGTTAATGTTGGCAAGCAACAACTATTGCCTGCATTATTACTGTGGTTTACCCCAAACACGTGATTTCCTTATTTCGCATCGGTGGCAGTCCTTTCAATCGCCACTTTCTTGGAAGGCTGCAAGTTGAGCAGCAGCAAAGTTTTTATTTGGTCATCATCTGGTTGGTGGGTTTTATCCGAGCCTTGCAGGTATATTCCCTGCCCAACTTTGTCCACAAAAGAATATTGTGTTTTCTCTGTGTCTGCACACTGTAACATTAAACAGGACCACAACCCAGCATTTTTTTTTAGCTTGGATGCTGTTTAGTAAACACACATGGAGATGTTTAATAGCACTGTGATAACTCTAATGAAGTGCTTAGTTTTAACAGTTTTGATTATCGAGATTTATAAAAATTTGAAACTGTTTTTCCTGGTTAACAGTGTGTGTTAATGAGTGCAATCATTTGTCTCTTGATGTTCTCATCACGTAGTCAGAATATTAATTATTTTTATTTTAATATTTAATATCAAATATTTGCAGTACTCTATTTGCAGGAATTCGTGTTAAAATATTGATAAATAAATAAATACCTCAATCATGAAAAGTGACAGGATGGCAATACTGATGTAGTGAAGGATATGTGGTGCTGGATTGTCATGGTGAACTGCAAATAAATAAGAGAAAAATAAATTCTCATCAGTCTTTATTTTACATGTACACCTTTGCCTTTATCTGCTCAGTCAGTTTCAAAACTTGTCACATTACAATTTGATGTCAGCTTTGTGTGCACTATCTGAGTTTTGTGCACTTAATCACATGAGTCGTTCCCAGTCATCACTCTTGTCTCTCTTGGAAGTTGCAAGATGTTGGGGAATGATTGACTCATTGCTCCCCTCAGCTGCACTTCTCTCATTAACATTAATAGGAGATGACTGGGGAGGATTCAGCTATCATGTGGCAAGTGATAGCTGAAAATATTTCATGGAATCTTCTTATTGTTTGTCATCATTTCATTTTGCTGATGTCACTCTTTCGACACCGATGATGTAGTCAGAATTCACCCTAACGGACAAGGGTTTCTGAGCTTCCTGCTTTTTGTACCCTTTATGCCCAGTTGTCACACCTTCCTCAGTGTCTTCTGCCTCAATGCATGTTTCAGTATCATGGAAACTATGGGGGGTGACAACTCTAAGAAGGCCTGTTTCGGGAGAAAAACAAAATTCTTCCGGGAATCTGAAGATTTTGCCGGGAATTGGGAGACTCGAAAAATTTTCGGGGAAACATGAGATAATGTTGTTAAAATTTCGGGAAGTTTGAAATTTTTGCGACAATGTCTCCGAAAAAATCGGGAAGATGTTCCAAATTTTCGGGACAACTTTCAGTTCCACACAGTATTGCTGAAACAGCGTTTGTTAGAGTTGTCACCCCCCGTGAAACTTACATCATAAAAATAATGTAACTATATAATTAATTTTGTAATAACAACCAGAAACAAAAGTAAGCTGGTTTGTTACAATAATGGGAGAGGGGGTTTAAATACTGACAGTACTTCAGGGTGGAGGGAAGGAGAGACCCTTTTACTTTCAGTCCCCCTCCCCCCTCCCCTGGTAGTTTCTGCCTCTTTATTATGTGTGCATTATTTGTTGCAAAACATTATGTGATAATTTTGTGTGTGAGTGTTTTCCCACATTTCTCCTGCATCTCATCACCTTTGCCTCCCATAGACTTCCCATCCTGGGGCAGGGACTCCCACATAAAAATGACAGGGGTGCTTGTTGTACCTTTTAGGGTCAAAATTTGTAGTAGATAATGGTCCTGCTTTAGGGTCCTAAAATCTAAAATGACCACCATTAGAATTATCGCGGTACTTTTTTATGGCTGAGAAAATATCATAGAATATGATATGTGATGTTTTTATAGAATCGGTACCCCTTAGGGCGTATATATATATATATATATATATAGCTATTGCATCATGTTTTGCACTCACCTTCAATAGCTCTTAAATCAAGAAGTAATTCTGCTATAACAATGATCATATCCAAAACGACCAAAAATATGATAGCATATTGGGCTTTGTGACCGTGAAGTATTTCACAGAGCCTTTCTCTGTGGTTTTCAGCAGCTGGCCTTTAAAGATGAAAATGACGACAACAAATCAATAATGTCATCAATATTGACATTGCACTTTTTACCAAAAGCTGATTGAAAGCGTAGCAAAAGAAATTAAACAAGTTTAGGAATTGACAAATTAACATATTATACTTTTCCGAGCCTCGTCTATTAGCTGAAGTTTTCTAAGTTTTCTGTGTAAAAATCCAATTTCAGCTAGTTTTACTTAGTGGATCGAACGTATTTACTTCCACCGTCTTTGATGTTTGCTAAAGCTTACAAAATTCCACTTAGAGTTCACCATCTTTACCTTTCCGTTTCAATGTCATCTTCTGTCAAATTCACTGAGCTTTCTGTTACTGCATTGCTAGTAGCAGGTTCCTCCATCTCCTTTAGATCGGGTTCTGAAAGTGTTTCATCGTCAACTAATCTTTGGTCGTCTGGTTCCAACATTAATAGACTCTGCTCTTGTGTGATTCGTCTATTCGCGGCTATTCTTGGAATGCAGTCAAGCAAAACCTTGAACCGGAAGTACCCTGTAAAAACTTAAAATACGAATAATTTAACGGCTAAAAGTCAGGTGCAGAGTTTGTTACGTGTGAAAGATGGCATAAAAGCTAGGAAGAGTAACTTAATACCTCCTTATCTTAGGAATCTTTGCAAACTTCAAATTACAAATCAGCCAGGCGTTCCTATCCACTCTTCGAAAAAAGCCTGGCACTAGTTCTTGCGCCCCAAACAAATAGACAAATATGGCGGACAGAGGAGGTGTTTTCGCCCGGTTTCTTTTGAGTGACAAATTCTACTTGTTCGCAATGTAATTCTCCCGTCAAAAAACCCCTTTCGCTTTATTCCAAAATGGCTACTTCTGAAGAGTTCGAGGTATGTTTTTCTTTCCATTCAGCCAAGGTTTTTGAGGCTCCAAAGTAAGGACTAAGTTTAAAACTTGCTCGTTTTGACGGAAATAACTTAGTTACATCACCATTGAGAAACTGCAGCATGCATTGCAACTAGTTATTTCTAAATTATATAAACGCGTTAAGCAATTAATGCAGCCCTCTGGCGTATTTGGTGTAATATTGTAGTTTTGTTGCATTTTGAATCCCCATTAAGCTTATATTTCCGACCGGTTTTAAATCTAAGGATCGGATTCATTGGTATTTGAAGTTATTTTGCTTAAATTTGGAAGCGCTTTTAGATAAAGTCTCAGATCAGCACAAGTGTAATACTGGTGCGAGTTAGCAGTTCCATGTAATTTACACTGACATCATAAAAACTAAAATCTTAATTTAAGACGTTTCATCTGACCTGAGCACTAGAACAGAAAAAAGTCACCAACTATTGTTCTGGTGCTCAGATAAATGCAATACAAAAGCTCATAAAGTAAGATTTTTTTACGGACGGGAGTCATTAGTACAACTTCCTTCTCGGTAAGAGATTTTTTTGAGACTTGTCAGCCATAATTTGCAACTTACAAGGTTCTGTTGCTTTTCAAGAAGTAAGAACCTTGATCCAGTTTGAGGTCATTGAGACATTCAAATCCCACCTCCACAACAAGATTTGATATGCCCAATGAAGTTTGAGCACAGGCTCATTTTCCCCTGATGGTCAAGCCATAAGATAGAGATGTGTTACCTACATGTACTTGTCTAAAATAATATTGGTACAATAATAAACACTTAATGACTTGTCCCTAGGGAAACGGTGAATTTTGTTTCCCTAGAATCTCGATGTTTCGAAAAAAGTGAAATGCCCAGGGGTTTGCTCCCGGGGGGGGGGAGGGGGGGGATTATTTGCATTTGGAATAAGACTTGCACATGCATTTGGCTTAATCCCATATTTTCCACCTTAAGGGGGATTTTGATGCTCATGAATATGTGGAACGCCTGGCAAGCACCGTCGCAGGTGGAGGATCCAAGGGCGGTGCAGATGCTTTTGATCCCAGAGCTTTGTCAGATGTTTTTGAGAAAACCATCCTTGAACTTACAGCTTTGGATGCAAAGATGCAAGGGAGGATTAATAAACTTGAAGAACTCTGTATGAAGGAACAGGACGAACACAAGCAGAAAGTCAAAGAACTGGAGACAACTTATAAGGTACTGTACCCTGATGTTTGCTTTGTAGCTTCGCTATATGTCGTGTAACTAATTGGTTTACATGTGTACACATGTAAGGTCGTGTTCTGGTGCCATCAGTGCTTTTTGTTTGCCTTGGTGAGTTGTTTTTTTACATTCTTTTGGGTTAAATAAGACCATTTTTAAAAGGTTTAGTTGATCAACTTTTACCATCTGCTGAAACTTGGAAGGAAGTGTTTTAAAATACATTGAAATGGGATTATGGGTTCACTTGGAAAAATTTAATTACAGTGTAAATGCAAATTTATGTAAGATTTATTCATATATATCATTCAAATGTGTGCAAATATATGCAATTTTAATTTATTCACAAACTAGAATTTATTTGTTATTTCTTTTGTACTGCAGACTGCTTCTGGCCTCTTTCAAGAGTTAGATGATAGAATAAATTATGTCGCCACTAAGGTTGTGCACTTGGGAGACCAGCTGGAGGGAATCAACACCCCTCGATCACGAGCCATTGAGGCCCAGGAGCTCATGAAGTACTTTGATGAGTTTGCCACAGGAAAATTGAGTTCAAGGGGTTTTAATGATCAATTTCAGGTACATGTAGAACATTGAAATTTTTTTTAGTCATACAGTATTATGAAGAGGTGGAGGTGCAGTGGTGCACTGATTAGTGCATCAAACTTTCAACCCGATGGTCAGTGGTTCACAGCCTGGTTCCTGCTGTCATACTGTTTCCTTAGACAAGAAACTGTGCTCTACATTGTCTATTTCCACTCAGGCGTATACAGTAAACAGTACCAGCGACATAATGCGATAGACTAGCATCCCATCCAGGTGGGAGTAGCAATACTCCTAGTTACAATCATTATGCTTCAGAAACTGGGTTAATGTCTGGTCATGTGGGTGACCTGTGGCTGTGCACAACTTTATTATGAAACTGTTGGCATGCAGCCCATGCATTCAGTTTTATATCTATGAACTGTTTGCTTTAACAAGTACAGTATATAAGTATGTGTTTCACGGGGCTCTCAGTAACTTTTTTAACTAGGCAGGGAGATGAAAAAAGTACTCAGGGAAAATTGGTTGCTGGTGTTGTCAATGTCTTGTTTTTTTTTTTTCATCAAATCAGCCAGGGGCGGAAATACATAATAACCAGGGAAATCCCCAGCCCCTGCAAGATCTTATTGACAGTCCTGCATTCACTTACTCAAAGATGATCAATATATTTTAATTTTATTGTTTTGAAGATTCATGACGCTGCAAACATCATCCAAAAGTTATCGCTTATTGCTCAAGAATTGCCTTCTGAAAGGTATTTAATTAAGTGCATAATTTTACTCAACCAACAATCAGATCAATTTGACAATGTTTGTTTTCTTAATGTTTTTTTTATTAAATCTATACACAGTTCAAGTTTAGTTTTTGTTCATCTCTTGTGGATTTAGGTTTCAATCTGTCAAGGATAGAATCAAAGGTGAGTTTGTGTTTGTCTGACTTGGGTGTATGTCGTGGTTTAAATTTTCCCTTTTCTGTTTTTATTAAAAGTTTCAAACCAGTTTAATTTTAATTTTCCGTTGTCTCAGATTCATAACCAGAATTTGGGACAAAGGAACTGATTAGAAAATATTTTCAAACCAAAACAAAAATTAAACCACAACATGTACACTGTAGTAATTTGTGGGATCAACTGATTAGACAGCAGGGTTCGAAATTTACTTCTATGTCCAGTTGCCCCTGGGGCAACCACAAGACTTGGTTTGGTTGCCCATAGAATATTTTGGTTGTCCAAGCTCTTGCCCCAGTTCAAGCCAAGAAACTAATACAGGAGCCAAATAGTGAGTTTTATTAATTTTAACAAGAAAATGAAATAAAAATACAGTGAACTGTATTCAAAAAAGTGTCTTATAAAATGTTTTGACCAGCCTGTGTCCTCTTAGAGTTGTTTTTAATCCATCAGTGATGCAAAGCTTAATAATATTATAAAAATCAACACACATTACAGTATTGCAACGGGAAAAAAAACTTTGAAGTTGGAACCTCGCATAAATCAACACTTCTTATAAAAGCTTGCCAAAAAACTTATTTCAAATGTCTTCAGAAATGCAGGCTTCCAAATGCAGATTTATCTTTCTAAAACTGTCTGTAATAACTACAAAACATAGCGTTTTCTTTCGCGTGAAATTCCAGCCAGGGTAAGTCTTCCACAACTCTTGAAACGTACGAAACCTTTTTTTGAGCTTTCTTGCACCTCGGCTATTTCTGTTATAGATTTTGAGACACCCGTAGCATTGCTTTGATCACCATCTTTCTTTCAATGTGGCTTCCGAATTGGTGTTATCACCACCATCCTTCACTTTCTCACGGCTGAAGTAGTGGAAGAGACTCATATTAACTAACATTATTAAGCAAAAAATTACGAAAGGTTTTAAAGGAGAACAAGCAAACAACAAATTGCCATCGTACTTCAGGGAACAAACATGGCTTTTAGATATCGTTAACTCTTCAATGACAACCAGCTGTTATATTAATTATTCAACTTTATTAATAGGGACTAGTGCCAAGGCAGATTGAGTTGCCCAAGGGGCAACCACTCGGCACAATTTGGTTGCCCCATTATAGTTTTGGTTGTCAGGGACAACCAGACAACCGTTAATTTCAAACCCTGGACAGGGAAGAGTGTTTCATGTAATAATTATATCAAACACAAGGAACAGTGTTTCATCAGATATCCCAACAACGGTGAAGTGAGTTGAAAAATAAGGTGCAGCAGAGTTTTTTTAACCCACTTCAATGTGTTTGGATACTTGATGAAACACTCTTTCGAGTGTTTGATATATCTTTTCAAACTGATTGTTAATTGCAGAGAAAACACAGGAATAAAATCGCCAAAATCTATGCATATTAAGACAGGATATCAAAACCTCCTTCACGGCAGTGTTTTCCTTTGTGTTCTCGTCCTGAATTATTAAACGAGTTTGAGAAAAGAATTTCCAAACCCCGAGAAGAGTGTTCCTAACCTCTTTATTTTAATCGTTGTAATGCGCAATTTTGAAAACTCTATTGGTTGATATTTGCGTTATATAAATTTATATTTATTATTATTATTTTTATTATTATTTATTAACCTGTCAAACTGGTATACACTGTTCTATAGTACAGTGTAATATGCTTGCATACTCTTGCCCTGATAAAATGATCATTGCCATAGTCAAATAATAATTGCATTATTCAAGGGTCCAAAATGCAGGGCTGCCATGGATTGTATGCTGGGGAGAAATTGCACGTCACACAACAATTATTTTTGGCTACTTTCTTACATGCAGAATGCCATGATGGAGTAGAGGAGGCTCTGATTGAAGAATTCGAAAATGCTCATCACCTGGGGAGTATCAGTAGAATGAGAAGCTGTGCAGAGACTTTACTTCCCTTCAAGGTAAAGTGCAAGTGGTTTAACCCTTAACCCTTTAAGCCCTAAGAGTGATCAGCATCAAATTATTTTCTCCTTGTAATACCAATGCCTTATCAATCAAAAAAGGTCATGAGAATTAAGGACATGATCACACAAGGTGAATTTGCTTGATATCCAAACAATTTCTCCCCACCACTTCTATAGGAAATGTACATATAGTCACTTCATAGTATATAAACCAGGTCACCCTGTGATGGACTAACATCCCATTCAGGGGGGAGTAGCAATACTCCTAGTCACTTCATAGTATATAAACCAGGTCACCCTGTGATGGACTAGCATCCCATCCAGGGGGGAGTAGCAATACTCCTAGTCACTTCATAGTATATAAACCAGGTCACCCTGTGATGGACTAGCATCCCATCCAGGGGGGAGTAGTAACACTCCTAGTTGCTTCATGATACAGAGACTGGGTTACGCTCCAGCTGTCTTAGCCACCTGTGGCTCATGAACCACTGTACCAACCTCACCTTACATTAATTTTGTTACTGATACTATTCTACAGGGTTACTCCCAGTGCATTGATTCTTTCATAAAACAGAGTCAAAAGGTATGTCAACCTCATGTTTTTAAAATTCACACTACATGTTACTGCAGTTTATAGTCAGTATACTGTAAAATTCCGAATAATTATACACTCCAGGCTTATGTTCTAACAAAGGGAGTTTTTTGGTGAAATACTGCAAGATATAAACATGTCATGTTACGAGATGGTTACCAGATGGTTACCAGCTGGTTACCAGCTTAATAAAGATTCATTTTCGTAGCCCTTGCAAGGTGATTTTTAAGTTTTGCTTCTGACCTTTTTTCATTCCCAGAAAAAGCAGTTTTTATTGTCTGATAAATTATTACCTTTTTCATGCATGTGTGCTGTCAACAGGGCCAGTTTCGGTCTGCTGATGTGTTTCAAGATGTGATGCCACTTTGTGAGCAGGTTCATAGCATGGTTGATGAAGTGTTTGGTAATAATGCTGAAGTTGTGATGGGCAAATTGGTGCAGAATATTCATGAGGATGTACTTAAGGTGTGAAGAAAAAAAAAATCTGTCTCTAGCAGAATCTACAGTAGTACTGTCTATAATTTCAATGGAAATATGTATGACTGTGTATCTACATGAATTTAGTTGAACATGCAGGTGGGGAAGGGGGGGGGGGGGGGGGGGGCAACAGGAAGGTCTGAACATTCCCCTTCCCTTTTCTCCCAGTTCTCTCCCTTCACTTGGTGGTCCCACTTTCTACCCCCTTTTTTTGCCATATTGTGGGAGGGAGGGGGGGGGGGGGACTCTTAATTTCTCCCACATTGTTGGGGACAGAGGACTCTTAGTAACTTCTCCCTTTTCATTCACTTCATACCTGGTTTCTGCTGCTTCACTTCTGCCCATTTTTTAAAACATTTTTTCTTTCTTCTCACACTTTCCGGCTTCTTAGAGCCTCTTGTCCTGCCCTCTCCCCTCCTGCTTCCTTTTGACTTGCCCCCCCTCTCCCCTCCTGGATTTTTGACCCCCTGTCCCACCCCTTTTCCAGGTTCCCAGCCTTAAACCCCTGCACCATACTGGGTTGCCAAGGAACTTACTAGGGGTGGGGGTGGGGGAGGTTGACTTGCTATTCAGTCCTTGCCAGTCATACATACAATCAAACACAAAAGTAGTTGGGAATGCACTGCAAAAGTAGATGATTTCAGAAATTCAGTCATAGACATGAAAGTTTTGATTAACTCCCCCCCCCCCCACCCCCACATAGGTCCACATACCTTTCCCTGTTCAATGTTGGAGCTTTTACCAAAACTACACTGTTTTGCAGTTGCAGTAACTGTAAAACGGTTGTAAAAAACTGTATCGCTTTTTTGTTTTTATTATTTTAAATTACTAATGTTAAAATTAAAATGTATGTGTTTATTTTAGTTCATTTTTATCTATGACAGAAACATGTCAAATCAAAGCTGGGAAACTTTGGTTCAGACAAAGAGCAATCACTGAAGAACTTACAGACATTATATGAAAGGTATGTTGCATGCTTAAATAATATATGGCTAGTACGTTTACATGCACTATCTGTGCTCGTCAGGGCTATTTCATGTATATTGTACTGTTATAAGCTCATCTCTACTGCTATATTCCAGTGTTTTTACTGTATATGAGACAAATGACTGTACAGAGTTAACCCCTTTTACTCCATATCAAAACCTTGAGCTTTAAAGCATGTTGTTTTAACTTTTTGGTGATGTGAAACTATTCAAATGAAATCAATTGATAGTACTCTTCTTTTGTATTTTGTCTGTTTATTATGCTGAATCCTAAAGTAAGAGATTCAAGTGAAAGCTTCTTAGCAGTACTCTCATGCAGTACATCCTGTTTATTACTCATGCGCGTACCGGCATGAGGTAAGGTTTCGGCTCCGTTTTTCTTGTTATTATTTTTATTTTTTGTGTCATGATTTTGCATGCAAATTTATGCACGCATATTTTAAATTGTGCACTTCCGGTTCATGTCTGCCATTTACACTTCCTGTTTTTTTTGCCTTCCGGCTACTCTCACTTCCGGTTAAAGAGCGTTACTTAAGTGTCACGACAGCGTTTCCTACAACGCCACACACATTACTATGTTCACGTTTGGTATATATAAGACTTAGAAGAATCACTGGCTTCATTGTGGTACAGCCTTCATTTCCAAAACATTCAATAGTAAACAGCGTGGTTTGCAGGAATGATAACTGAATGAAAGGAGTAACTCTTCTCCATGTTGGACATCTTCTTATCATGTTTAAAATATATCGTAAAACTTTCTTACGCATGCTCATGAGTAAAGGCTGCTTGGAGCCTTTTGTTATTATTCGACTGTGACTGAGTGGAAAAGAGAACAAGCAAAATATTGGAGTGTATTACACAGTAGATTGTGGTATTACACATCAGTGTCCCGGTTTGAAGACACTGATAATGGCTATAATGAAAGGAATATCAGTCAAATAATAAATCCATTAATCAATGGCTCAACAGATAATACATGTACATTGTACATGCAGATATTTTACTCATTGCTTGTATTTTTTCTCGCCTCTGCCAAACTCGAAAAAATACTACGTGACTCGTAAAATATCAATGCGTATTATCTGTTAAAGTTCATCAAATGAAGTGTTTATGCTGCACTTGGTGGTTCTAACTTTCTAAGTCTGACCATTCAAATGAAAGCTACCGAGCAGTACTTTTCTGTGGTGCTGTTTATTATACTGTACAAGGTGGTTCTAACTTTTGAGTCTGTGGATGAAATCCTAAAGTGTGACCATTCAAATGAAAGCTATTGAGCAGTACTTTTCTGTGGTGCTGTTTATTATACTGTACAAGGTGGTTCTAACTTTTGTGTCTGTGGATGAAATCTTTAAGTTTAACCATTCAAGTGAAAGCTACTAAGGAGTACTTTCCTGTGGTACTGTTTATTTTGCTGTACAAGGTGGATCTAACTTTTTAGTCTGTGGATTAACTTTTTAAGCGTGATCATTCAAATGAAAGCTATTGAGCAGTACTTTCCTGTGGTACTGGTTATTAAGCGTACAAAGTGGTTATAACTTTTGCATCTGTTGATGAAATTCTTAAGTGTGACCATTCAAATGAAAGCTATTGAGCAGTACTTTTCTGTGGTGCTGTTTATTATGCTGTACAAGGTGGTTCTAACTTCGGGTCTGTCGATGAAATCCTAAAGTGTGACAATTATTGATGCAACTCACCATTTTTCCCAGAGCAAAGAAGCTTGGTGAAAAACTGTCTTTATACAAGCTTGGATCTGATTCTAACTTTCTTGAGAGGCTGAGGAAGAATTTATTCACTGAATACTTGTCATCTTACATCAGGTTGGTAACTCAAAGTATTTTTATTTGTCATTAAAATTAAGATGTGCAAGACGGTGGGAATCCTGTTGACTGCAAAACAGTCATATTTTTTGCATTGGTCACAAATACGCGTGGTCTTTGAATGAAAGGCCTTTGGACGCTTTTGATGCTTCTCACCTTTGCGAGCGATCAGTAAAATAACACCTGACTGTTTTGCAGTCTATGAATCCTGAGATAGACAGTAGATATTGCATGCAAATTCATCGACACCCTTTCACTCCTAGTCTAGAGTCAATTATGAAGACATGTAATGCAGCCTGTGGACGAAATCTTATGGTGTGACCATATCAAATGAAACCTTTTCAGCAGTACTTTTACATGATACTATAACTATTCGTTTTTCAATATTTTACGAAATGAAATTGGGGTTTTCGTGAATTTTGATTTTGGCACTCTTGGGAATTTAAGGATTAACAAGGCCTTATTCTGAGTGGATAGAGAGGTTACTTTCAACTGTGGTGTTGAGTCAGTAGAGAGGCGAAACACTGTAATTTGGTATCAACTTAAAGCGCCTATCACAACACCCCTAGAAAGTGTATTTTCAGAATCAACTCTAAGTACATTGAAAAGTTAAATGGTAAAATATTTCTTGTTTTGAACATTGTGTTAGGAGTTACAGCGATTTGAATTTACAAAATGCTGATTAGATGACGTCAACCCTGGAATCATTTATTATACAACTACTTGTTTTCATCTCCAAGTAATATTTTCTAGGAATCAATTGACTATCCACAGTTTATTTTCAGTATTTATCAAATTAATTATCCTCAAGCTGTTAACTGCGCATTGTAAATTGGCGTAGAAATAATGGCAAATTCCCGGGTTGACGTCATCTAATTAGCATTTTGTAAATTCAAATCTCTATAACTCACAAATGCGACGTTCAAAACAAGAAATATTTTGCCATTCAACTATTCAATGTACAAAGAGTTGATTCTGAAAATAACTTTCTAGGGGTGATAAGCACTTTAAGCAAACAGATTCAAATGCTCGAATGGCCCTTATCGTAGATGAGTACGCCACGCCAAAATATCAGCGGTTTCTCGCTTTCTTGACCCTATAGTCTCGTTTTGATGTTTACGCTCATCGTCATCAGAGGTTCTCGTAAACATCAAAACAAGACTGTAGGGCCAAGAAAGCGAGAAACCGCTGATATGTTGGCGTGGCGTACTCGTCTACGATAAGGGCCATTGTCAACGTTTGGCTCTGTTCACAGTGGCCAGTTTACCTATTAAATCAGTAAGTTGATGCGAAATTTTAGTGTCTTATTTCGGTTATTCAATAATATTTTTGTCTTTCAGAACAGAGTTAGCATTCTTATCAGAGAAATCAAGTGCAATTTTGGAGAAGTATTATCTCAATATACACCATGAAAAAAAGGACAAGCCGACTGGAACAGGGTGAGTGGGTAACCTGTGGTGCACATGTATTGGTTCATCTATTAATTACTGAGAAAAAAGTAGGTTAAGTTACACGGTCACTGTCATGTTATTAACGTGTCAGAATCTTCTAGCGCAAAAGCACTAAATGGTGACACAGATACATGTAAAAAATAAAAGCAACATAAATTTATAAGTTCGGTCTGGGGTTGGTGTGAGTTGGCGTTTGGCAGTCCCAGTCATTGAAATTATGGTATGCATGGAAATTAGAGATTATACAGTTGGTGTTGGCCTTGTGGGAAACTAACAAGGGGCCCTGTTCACACTTATGGGTTTTCATTTAAAAATGCGTGCATTTTACGCGTTTTCGCCATTTGTCCACACTAAAACGATAAAACTCTGATGTAAGTAGAAATGGTGTTAAAGGTTGGGACCCGAGTGTATAAATGGGCAAGGTATTAAAATTAATGTCGCATACGAGTCACAGGGTACCCACTCGGCCGGGTACCCCCAGCATTTTGTCGCCAGTACCCATTTAAACACCTGTGTGGAGAGAGACAATGTGGAGCAAAGTTTGTTGTCCAAGGAATCAACACGATGGCAGAGACCAGGCTTGAACCACCGACCTTCAGGTTGAAGGTCCGACGCGCTGACCACAAGACCACCGCGCCTCCACATGGGTACTGGAACATAATGCTGGGAAGCCATGCGATGTACTAGCATCCCACCAGGTCCACCGCGGCCAAACGTCCGAGGCGTTTTTTTCGTTTTTTTTAGTGGGATTTTATTTAATATTAAATGGAAATATGGGCAAGGACGAATAAAAAAAATAGTTGACGTTACTGTCTTTTAATTTTTCACAAAATGATGAGCTTTTTTCCCATTGAAAACTGACCAAAACTCTTTGCGCGTGATCAAAATTATGTTGGCAAATGGCGCCGACAATTCTGCAGTTCACAGGTTTTAAACGCTTGGAACTTTTTTGGTAAACTTTCAAAACGTTTGGTAAATTGACAGTGTGTTGGCAATATATTTAACTTTAGACAGTGAAAATGGCAACCTTAACTTTTAAGTACTTTGCTTAACTTTTGCAAATTTTTCTCGTTTGACCGCGGTTAACCCACCAGGGGAGAAGCAATATTCTTAGTTGCTTTATGCTAACTAGAAACCGGGTTAAGCTCCTGCCGTGTGGGCCTCATAAGGTTCCTTGTGACTTCCCCTTCTTTTACCGAGAACTTGTGTGTTATTTGTAGCCTCATAAGTCAGGAGATTTCCAAGCGAATACCACTAAGGATGCACGCAAATTCATTGGACTCCACCAAGGAAACGCTACTATCTCAAGACGTAGCTGTTGGCCTCTTACAAGAAAATAAAATGGCACTAAAAAGATGTGAACTGGTAAGCAAGTTTGAAATAAATGAACTTATCATACAACCCGTACGACCCTGCGAGCCTTTTCTTTGCAAAACGGTTGATGAAAGTCCCATCCGGGACGAATCAAGGTCAAATAGTTTATTTGAGATGATCCGGTATAATACAATGCGTCCTAATATTCAAGACTATGCAATAGTCTCTAAGAAAATACTCTTAAACGTTAAATTTGGTTGAAAAAGGTGCGGAAATGCGCGACTTACGCGTTTGTGAAAATGCCACTCCTTTTTGCATTATTGTTAGGGTTGTGGCACTTATTCGAGTTCAGCGCTCATTTGGGGATAGCTTGTTCCAGGCGTTAAGATTGTGAGGCCGGGGAGTAGTTAAAAACAGGCGCGCGAGCAAGCGAGGAAAACTAGGGGAGACTGGGGAGAGGGGGCGCGCCTGCTTCGTTGCAACAGGTTAATTTGGGGACAGCACTTTTTCGAGTAAATATGGCATTTCCTCGTTGGGTGCCCGTGACTCAGAAGGGAATGGTAACGGTGGTATTTAATAATAATAATAATAATAATAATAATAATAATAATAATAATAATAATAATAATAATAATAATAATAATAATAATTTGTCTTTCTTGTAGTTATCTTCATCCTCGGACGTGGCCGCTAACGGAGTAGAAATCTACCTCAAGCTGCTCTACCATCTGTGCATTGAACACATTGATTATGCACTCAATTTGACTTTGCAAGGTAAAGAGACAACAGGCGTTTTCTTCTCTCAGTATTTAACTCTCTCAAATAATTCAGTCCCAATTTGAAATATCTGGCTGTAATGACCATGTAGTACATATGTATATCTACATCTACATCAAAGTTTTATTGTCCAACTAAACAAAACAATGCTTATCTAAATTTTTAAAATATAAGAATATATCTAAGGAGGTATTAAAATTTTTTGGCTTGATTATCAAGCAGCTAGCTTAGACTAAAAGTGCTACTGCGATCACATCCTCGAGTACCTTTCATTTTCGGTGAATCGGTAGTTAACCTCCTAAAGCACCAGATGTCCAAAGTTTACTTTCATATGATGAAGGAAAGCCTGCGGCCTGGTTACCAATTACAGGGGATTTCCAATCCGAACATTCACAAAAGCGCAATGAATCACTCTCCGAGAAACTAGAGAACGTTTTTTAATCTTTGTTTTGTTTTTGAAGCGATGGGAAGCGTGTTTTGCATTGGTGCTATGAGCTTTCACTTGCAAACTGAAGTGAGGAATCAGTGAGAAAATGACTTCACGGCGCTAAACAATAGGCTCGCTGGAACATAAATCTATAATGGCGATCTCGAAAAACAATAATTTTCTAAGCTCGATATCATTCCTTTGCGGAGCCTAAACTTCATTTCAATGGCCCAGATAAGTATAGCCATCTGTAGTAAGCTGTAAGGAGTGCATTTTTTTTTCATACAAAATATCAAATTTTGATCGTAGTAGCACTTCAAAAGTGCACAATGAGGAACTTCAACTAATTCAGTGGGTAGACTTTTACAAAGTCTATTTTTTTGTGTCTGTATTTCTGCTAAGAGATCTTCAGTTATAAACTGTAACTTGAGGTACTATGAACTTAATAATTAACCTCAGCTGGTATTTGCGTTTTTATTTGTTAGCACTACCATCTGCAGAGCCCAAGTCGCCTCCAGACGGTTTGTTTTTCAAAGTTGTAGAGCAAGCGAATGCCATCTTTCACTTGTTAGAGAAGCACTTCACGGACTGCGTGATAGGACTGGTGGCGTAAGTACATTAATTAACTTTTGATTAACATGAAGTCGCCTTCTGAAGCTTTCAAAATTTAATGAAAATACCTTATTACAGGACTCCCGGCTTTCAGTTTGTACATAAATGTTACAGCGGGTGGGACAAATTTTTGAAACGTAGCATTTGCTTGGAGTTAATCTTAACGCTTGTTTCTCGTTAATAGATCCTCACCCGTGTACGCTGAATGCGTTCGGAAAAAGAAGGAGGTCATGAGTATGATGGAAAGTAAACTGGACTCAGGCATAGATCGGTAAGGACACGTGGTAATAAATGGTGTGTTTTGATTGGAGGATTGGACTCGGGCATAGATCGTTAAGTACACGTGATAATAAATAGTGTATTTTGATTGGAGGATTGGAGTTGGGTATAGATCGGCAAAGTGGTGTAAGGACACGTGATAATAAATGATGTGTTCTGATTGTTCCGAGTTACGTTACGCCTCGTTGTCAAAGCGAGGCTAGGTGCAAAACCTTTCATATGGAAATGAGTTTTTATTCAAATGCAAATAAAACTCATTTCTATATGAAAGGTTTTGCACCTAGCCTCGCTTTGACAACGAGGCATAACGTCACTCGGAAATCGCCTATTCTACTGGCGCGTTGAGGACTCGTGTTAATATCTGGCGTGTTTTGATTGTTTATCCTGTTATCCTGTGCGTTCCCCAAGTTTTCTTTCTTGTTTGCTAACTGATTTGTTTTCTCCCTTGTAGGATTCTTACTTCAATGACGGGATGGTGCAAGAACATTATGTCAACAGAACAGAAGAAATCAGATTTCAGACCTGAAGAACATGGATTAGGGCTGGTGCAGCGAACAATGGTATAATTAGTTAATGAAAAACAATTCATAATGAAGCAAGAACGCGGAGAATTTAAATTCCCGCTTTTGACGGGAATTTTTTTTGACGGGCATTTCTCTTTTGGCGTTTACCCAGTCTGTAGCTAAGAGCGGGTTTTAATTTAGTTTCGGAAGTAATTTCGTTTTTGCTTTGGTTTTGCATTGCTATGCTTTGTGATTGGCTAAAAAATCTCGCGCCACTTTACCAACCAATAAGAAATAAAACCAAAACTAATCGTAACTTACTCGCACGCCTTTTTCCCGCGCTCGGCTACACGTATTTGCTTCGAGCTCTGGGCCTGGTTGTTCGTAAAGTGATTAACGCTAACCCAGGATTAAAACTTAACCGAGGATTTTATTTCTCTTGTTAAAACTGCTTTCAAAAAAGCTAATTGTAAGCTGCATGTGAAGACAAGTCAAAATCAAAACCAAAGGGCCAAAATACCTTGGAAAAATCTTCATTCATGAGCGACTTAGCTGGATAAAGAATTGACGCTAAACCTGGGTTAGCTTAACCGTGCTTTGAACAACCTGGCCCTGATTGGTTCAATGGACTGTCTGTCTGTTGTGATTGGCCAGAGTAATTATTTTGGTTTTGGTTTTATGATAGTCGAGTTTGTGTTATACTAGGGCAGTTTTCAAAAGTAAAGTAATTACTCTGACCAATCACAGCAGTCGTAAACAATCCAATGAACCAGTCAGAGCTCGAAGCAATTACATGTCGGCGGCGCCAAGCGCGGGAAAACGCGTGCGAGCAAGTCACGATTGATTTTGGTTTTACTTCTGATTGGTCGAGAAAGTGGCGCGAGATTTTTTAGCCAATCACAAAGCGTAGCAATGAAAAACCAAAGCAATTGTGTAATTACTTTCGACACTCAATTGAAAACTGCTCTAATAGTAAAAGCGTGAAGAGAAGATATAGAGTGTTTTCACATGACGTCATAAAAATTAAAAAATCTAAAGTATACATCCTACAAAGCTGTTTCTAACATGGTATGTGGATACCAGTGTTATAATCTTTCACAAAAAGTTTCAGGCTTTAACGATGTTTCGTTTTCGATTTATAAAGGTTGTAAATGTGTCACACAATTCGTCACGCTATTTCAGATAAGCCGTGAAAATAAACAAAATTGAACTAGTTGAAAGTTATTAATGAATTGTAGATGCTTATAAGCTGATTTCATGCCTCTTATAGTGAATACAATATTTTGTGATGAGATTTTTGGTGTTATTAAGACTTTAAAGTCTTTAATTTTTTGGCCGCAATGTTGGTGTCCCCAAGTGGGACACCAAGATGGCCGCTCCATACATTTCTTATTAAAAATGCCTGTACTCATTCGCCTATAACTCTTGAATGAAATGCTCTTGCGCTTCAAAATTTGGCTCAGATGTGTAGTTTTAAACTCTCTACAATTCCATAAACATTTTAGAATCGAAAACTGCTTCTGCATTTTGATATGACGTCAGTGAAAACACTCTATTAAATAATGAACTTTGTTTCTGTTTGTTTACAGGCGTGCGCCAAGACATGTGACTTCATTAACTCGCAGCTTTCGTTTATTCAAGAGTCGTTGGATGGAAAGAACTTGGAGTCCGTACTCACGGAATTTGGTACCCGAATTCACCGGCAATTATATGAACATCTACAACAATTTCAGTACACTTCCCTAGGTGAGAATATCTTCTGGTTTTCGTCCTTGCTTCATGGGTTTCTGGTTTCCCTTACTCCACGAATACACAGTTGTTCAATTTTATGTCTGTTTCATATTCTTCATTGTAATAATTAAGTGATGAATAATTTGTTTTATTGTTTATTGTTGTTAGGAGGAATGGTGGCAATCTGTGACATCAGTGACTACAGAAGCTGTATTAAAGCTTTCAAGGTACCTGTTCATGGATTTTGTTACGGCGTTTTATCAATCAAGATAAGGTCAAACTTAGACTGGACATGAAGTGAAATTTCACTACCGTTTTGGGGGGGTTTATGCCGTTTGTATCATCATTATTTCATTATCAGTCGTTTTTCTCTTTCGTGCGAAGAGGATCCACTATTTTTAGCGGTTTGAAACTCCCAAAAGGTATTTGTGACGTCATTCGTGTGTTCGATCACAATAAAACATGGCGGAGAAGGGGGCGAAACCGAGGCTAAAAAACGCGTCACTTTCAGCCATATTAATCAAAATAATCCTTCCACCAAAACTCCACTGTAAAACGAGAATATTGCAAACGTTTATTTGAGACAAAAGGCAAATGCTTTCTATTGTGTAGATGCCCCTAAAATGTTTGAAGGTGGAACTATAAAGTTTTTGTTTCATTTCGGTTTTGATTTATTCTTTTAGATCCCCTTGCTGGTAAAACTATTTGATAAACTGTACTCTCTGACGAACTTATTGGTCGTACAACCTGAAAATCTCAAGCAAGTCTGTACAGAAGAACAGCTGGTACGTGTGCGTGTTTTGATTGTTTGTCGCGCATTAGTGCAAGTAAGACTTGGTTTCCACTAGCGACGGAAACGACGGAAGCGGAATCACACCGTAAGAAAGTTACAATCTAGTGGAAATCAATGCGACGGAAGCGGATAGTGAGCGACGGAAGCAGAAGCGGAATCGTAAGAAAAAGGAAGCCTTCTGATCCTTCCGATTTCGATTCCGTCGAGCTTCCGATTCCGATTGCGACTCCGCTTTTTATTTACACTAGAACGTAAGGCTTCTTACGCTTCCGACTCCGCTTCCGATTACGTCGCTAGTAGGAACCAACTCTCAGATGACAGCGTGCATGGTCGAGTGGTTAGGGCGCCGGGCTTGAAAGCCGGAGGTTCCAGGCTCAAGTCCCACTCTGATTTCTCCGGGACTTCTCCGTTTCACGGTAGACCCGAGTTCAACTCTTCGGCCACGCTTGTAAATAACCAACTTGTCTGCCTCCTACCCGTTGGGATTCTTATTTGTTATGTTCGCTTTGAAGTATTTGTTTTTGTTATTTGAATGCTCGGTCCCACTAGCGCTAGCTTTGTAATAATATATGATAAAGCTGGACATCAGTTAAAGGGGCTATGTCGCAAGGTGAGTCTGCGCAATGTTTTCCTGTCATGTGACGTCACACATGTCAAATTTCTATTGTTCCCTCCCGGATCGCGGCAAGTTTTATCGCGCTTGCACTCGTGTCGAACCACGCGAGGTAAACAAACACACGATCGATTTCGCTTTTAAATTCTTCCCCAACTTCTACCACTACTGGAAGACATCGAATTTTTGGAAGGTACGACTAAGAAATCGCAGAAATAATTTACCAAAAATCTAGCCAAGTAAATACTCTAACTAATTTGTAAAGTTGAGATCTATCCTTGCACGCAATACGACGGGATGGAACGGATTGCAGCGAATTCGACAGTAATGGCCGCCAACTTGATAAAAATTCAAGTTGTTAGTACCCAGTGCGCACCCGCCATCCTCGCGACATAGCCCCTTTAACTGTTGGTTAATTGTTGGATTATAAGCTTGTGAACTTCAGAAGGCTGGGATTCCTGTGAAAAAGCCAGATTTACATTGGGTACCTTGTGTCCTACTGATACCTACTGTCTTCTCTCTCAGGCAACACTGGATAAAGCTGTTCTTCAACAGTTTGTACAACTTCGAGTGGACTACAGAACTGCCAAACTTGCCAAATATTTCACTAATTGAAAACGGAACTGATCCTATTTATCATATATTCAGAACACTGGGGAAATTCTACTCTGCAACATGGCCAATCCCTGAGTTGTCTTGAGAAACTGTGGTGCTGTGTCGCCGGGGAGGTGGAACTCGAAAATATAAAGAGACTTAAAGGGACACTGTCCCGACTGAAATAACGTGTTTTTCATGAACTGTAATCCATTTCAATCCTTGCAATCCTGCACTTTATCTCCAAACTACTGCTTTTCTTTTGCTCTATAGAATCTTTTTATCCAACTAAGTTGTATATTTGGTGGTATTTGGTGATGTAACGTGGAAATGGAAGCTCAGCGAAATTTTGCTGTTTTAGCGGACAGTATCCCTTTAACTCTTTTTAGTCTGGTTTTCCTAAGACCCGCGAAGTTCGAAAGTTAAGTTGTGAAAAAGAAGAAGAAGAACGTGAAAAAATTGGCCCGGTTTTACCAAAAGTTGCAATTCATTTCCACCCTGGCCATTTATAGTCTCGCTTCTCTAGTAGAATAATGTTAAACTTAACTGAACAATTGCCTTTGGGTTTCCATTGATGTAAGTGTGTCTTTTAGCTTTTTAAAGTAATACTAAAAATGGTGACATAGCCCGTAATGTCTTTTTAGTATTTTCTGAAAAGGATGGACTCCTATGCATCAAGGTTAAGCCTAAAGAATACCGTTCAGAAGGACGTCGGACACCTTATTGAAACTTATATAACTGAGTAACTGGTTAGCTTTAAGTTGATGTTACGAGTAGCAGTTTATATAGTTAAATTTAGGCCTGAGCAACCCGAGCAGCTAAGTGGTACAGTGGTACAGTGGTACGGTAGGCTATCTAAGCCTAAGCCTAGCTGAGATCACAGGTTCAATCCTGGGTGGGGGATTTTAGATTTTCTTTTTTACACTTAAAAATTTATTGAAAATAAAATTCTAAGTGTCGACATTACGTTATATAAGTCTTAATAAGGTGTCCGACGTCCCTCTAAACGGTATTCTTTAGGCACAACCATGCATCAAGCTGCCTTTGGATGGACATGTTCTTCAGTGTTTTCACTTCTTTTGCAAGCCGACAATAACGGATGGTGATCATGCATGCACCAAATTAATTATTTTTTAAAATTGTGTATCATAGGAAATGACAGTTATGAGAGTCTTTGTATTCCAAGAATAAAACAATTTTTAAAGGGGCACTGCCCCGGCTGAAATGTCGTGTTTTCATGATTATGGCTAGGAGCTTGCTTTAAGCTTACTTTATTATCTTGAAATTGGAAGAAACCATCGCCAAAAGTTATAGAAGCTTAGCACAAAATAACGGCTGGCACCAAAGAACATACTGAACTGTCCCAGTTGATATATCGTGTTTTCATGATTATGGCCAGGGGCTACTTGCTTTAAGCGTTTTTTGTTTTGAAATAGAAAGAAAGCGAGCGTTAGCTTTTTGCTTTCTAGAAGTTCTGACAAAAAACGAATCGAAACGAAACGAATCGCTGGGATCACTTTCCCGTATTCCTGACCAGTGACTTTACTCTTAAGTTTTGTTCAGTTATCTTCGAATGACTTGTTTTTCATTTACTTTCCGATATTTACCAAATCCGCTGTAAATTTTTTATTCTTGTTACTTCAACGTTAGTAGAATAATAAAAAAATCACTGGAATGGAAAAAGTTGCAAACTCATTCAATCTTTTGATTACCTATAAGTTGCTGACTAGTTTGCTGTTTCCTTATTTTGGATTTTAATGCACTCGGCAAATCAACAAGCAAATACGACTGTGAGCAGTCTCTTATTTTTCTTTCAGTTTGACACCCTCGTTCCTCGCGGTTTCGAGGCAATTTAGCGAGGGGTACCCAGAACAAGTGACTCACCCACCTCCTGTCCGTTTCAGTCCTAGTTAAACGTTTCCCCCACTAGACCCCCGTTGAGTACAAAAATTTCGTCACTGATAATAGACCAATTCATTCCGATATATTAAAATTCATACTTGGCTCCGAGGCTTAGGGGAATAAAACAAAACAAATTAATTATTCATTCATGAACTTCGATGTGATTTCTTTTGTAAATACAGAAAATATTAACAACAACAGCACAAAAGGAGAATCTTAAATCTCGAAATGAAACAAAGCGATTTCTACCAGATTTTCATCACACAAGGCAGACAAACGACATGATAGTAATAATGTAGTAATACAAAAATGGTAGCGAACTACCTTGTACTACCAACAAGATCCCTGGACAAACTCTGGGCTCTTCATATGTGAAGACTAACCACTGAGTGAAGTCCGTTCTCAATTTTAATGGTTTTCATTCTCCAACTCTACAGCAATTCTACTCATTCTGGGTTGCTCAAGCTATTTAAAGGCCCGTTTACACATGCGATTTTTGATGCGATTTTTGTCGCGCTCTCCAATGCAACTTTTGTCGCAAGTGTAAACAAGTGGCGATTTCTGTGCGATTCGGGTGCGACATTTGCTTTGATTTGCTGTGATTTCCCAAAAATCGTCGCCAAGTTGCATCAGGTTGCGAACATGTTCGAAACCTCTGCGACATCGCGCGACAAATCGCGCCCAAATCGCCGCCCGTTTATACATGCGATTTGAAGATACAACTTGCACGCGACAAACATTGCATCGACAAATGCGACAAAAATTGCACAAAAAATCGCATGTGTAAACGGGCCTTTATAGTGATTTGTCATGTATGGTACCCGTCCACTCGTCTTGACTCATTAGATGTCAAACAAGCACATTTGGAGTGGAAGCATAGGTTAACGTAATCGTTGCGCCGTAGGTTCTACGCAGAAACATGTCTACGTGTTAGGGCGATTATCATATTTCTGCTCGAGGGAAGTAACATTGTCAAAATGATCATTTTCTTGTCAAATTTTCACGACTATATCATCAGAGTATTCCATCAAAATAAAACAACCTGAGAAATATAAAAATTACAAGCAACATTTTTATCGTTTTAAAACTTATATTTCTAAAAAAAAAGCACGAGTGAAAATATCGATTAAAGATAACCGTAGCCTGCAAGTAATACGAGGTGTCAAGGATTTTCATCGCTTGCGATAGGTCGGTTCTTGGTCCGACCTACTCCAACTTAATCCCGCCTTTTTCTGCATACGATTATAGTTGCAACATGTTTCGAGATGGAACGTGTCTCGCGGAGCATATGCTATTTTTTGCCAATTAACAATAAGACTTTCGCTTTTGTGCGAAGTGTGACAAATTTTCATATGTAATTAAACGGCTTCACCGTCAAGGTTCGTAAAAATTACTCAAATCGTTAAAGTTCCGTTGAAAAATAAGACGGTCGACTGCAGATAAATAACGCTAATCAAAATCACTAATTCCAGGAATAGTACGTGTTTCCCAGCCCGAAATCATACCGGGAGAAAATATCATTTGATCACTTTCAGTAAAAACACTATTCACGAATGAATCAGTTATAACGAGTAAACCGTCAAACGCTTTTTATCTCGTGAATATACGATTTCTATCCCAAGGTAAGAGCTCAATTGTAATTTAGGAAAAACCCATGTAATTTTAAAATAGTTTGAGTGAAGATAAGTTTCCTAGGAAACAGTACGTGTTTCCCAACCCGAAATCATAGCGGGAGAAAATATCATTTGATCACTTTCAGGAAAAACACTAATCACGAATGAATCAGGAATAACGAGCAAATCGTCAAACGCTTTTTATCCCATGAATATACGATTTCTATCCCAAGGTAACAGCTCAATTGTAATTTAGGAAAAACCCATGCAATTTTAATATTATATTATAGTTTAAGTGAAGATAAGTTTCCTAGGAAACAGTGTTTCCCAGCCCGAAATCATACCGGGAGAAAATATCATTTGATCACTTTCAGGAAAAACACTATTCACGAATGAATCAGTTATAACGAGTAAACCGTCAAACGCTTTTTATCCCATGAATATACGATTTCTATCCCTTTAAACAGTATGTTAAATATCCACTTTCCAATCAAAAACCAAGTTTCCCTTTTTACCATTACATAAAATACAGTTGAACCCCGCTAATTCGAACCCTCAAGGGAAACGGAAAATAGTTCGAATTAGCGGGGGTTCGAATTAGCCGAGTTCGAATTAAATATCAAAATAATCATTAATAATAAACACAATAGTACCTTATACAGTTTTTATTTCATTATTTATTGGTTAAATGTAGAGCATTTCATATAATTGTGCAAAAAATCGTATTTTTTTACTTTAACAAAACGTAACAACAAAACGTAACAAAACGTAACAAAAAAAAAAAAACCAGGTTAATTATTATCAAGAGCCACCTCTGTGGCGGGCTCATTAGACGGCAGAAAAAAACCTCTCGATTGTTGGCTGCGTTTTGCTCTTTCTTATGTTCTTCTCTATCACAAAGGACAGCTGACGGGTATGACGGCGAATCTCATCAGCTCCTTCGATGGCAAAAAGACTATAAGATGAGAGGGAAATGAATGCCTGGTCGATCTCACTCTTGGTTTGCCGTTTCGGACTTTCTTCTTCTTCTTCTTCTTCTTCTTCTTCTTCTTCTTCAATCTCATCATCTTTGTCATCGACTTCGACTTTAATTGTGCTTCCAGCTGTGTTCTGGCGCCGTCTGATATTTGTCCGTCAATTTTGTAATTAGAGTTCGAATTAAAAGGGTTGATTTAAGGCCAAGGGAAACGGAAAATGGTTCGAATTAGCGGGAAATTCGAATTAGCCGAGTTCGAATTAGCCGATAGTAAATGACTGAAAAAACAAGGGCAAATCCAAGGGAAATGGGTTTGAGTTCGAATTAGCGGGGAATTCGAATTAGCTGAGCTCGAATTAGCGGGGTTCAACTGTAAATACCATTGTAAGTCTGTTCATTGCCTGCATTTTTATTGTTCAACAATAAAATGGTCTAATAATACAAGCTCGACATGTATTTCCAACGCGCCCTAAAGCATAGATTTTGACAACCTGTCAAAATCACAATTCAAAACAAATGCTAAATGCTATGTCGCTCTGGCCGCAACGATCACCATCAGATGACATTAAAATTTAAAACAATTTAAAAATTGCTGTGTTTTTTCGTATTTTTAGCACCAAAAAACGTGACCTTAAAATTTGCGAAAACGCTCTCTTAGAATTTCTTTCAACTTCGCCGATCGTAAGGCAAGCGGTGTGATAGCGGTTTAAAGTTGAGAGGTATAGTCCTTAAATAACCCCAAATAAATAAAACAAAAGAAACAAAAGACACCCATTGTGGTCGCAGAAAAACGAACTGAGTGAATGCGCTCGGTGGCCAACGTGCCAAACCGCCCATTGTAGTACTGCTGACAATGTAGGAAAGGTGTGTGCCGCCAAGGTTCTCAAATCCTGACCCTATTTAAGGGTAGAAAATCGAGATTTGATACCCTTTTTAAGGCCCAGTTTTACCAGGCCATATCTTTTTCGTTTTGTGTGTTGGGGTGGATACTGCAATTTAGTGACCCTTTCTAAGGGATATCTAAGGACCACAGTACCAAAAATATCAAAAAGGATACCCTAATTAAGGACTGGGCACCTAAAAAACCCTACCCTATCGGGCGGCGCATGCTGTATAGCGCATATAAGGGAATACTCCCCCCCCCCCCCCCCTCCGGGTCGCAGACAAACCGAACTGAGCGATTGCGCTCGGTAGCCAATGTGCCAAACACAACCCATTGTGGTCGCAAACATATTCATTACCATGTAAAAGACAAATATTTACTCTTAGCTTTGTTGTTATCGTTCTTCTTCTTCTTGTACGCGTTAGTATATTTGGCCTATATATTCGCCTAAATCAAACAGACACCGAATACTTAAACATCCCTTCCTCTTTACTACAATCAATTTTGGACATTAGGTAAGCTTACCTCCCAATATTTTTTAGGACAATTAAGAAATATGATGCTTTATAATTAGGCCATCTGTTCGCAGCACTTTACCTTCCATTAGGAACCACTAGTTTCCTATCGACTCTATCCATAACAATAGGCAAAGTTTGATATGACGGTTTACCATGCGAAACGAAAATTGAGCCTGATCGCAGTTTACGATGAAAATCTTTCATTTTATAACTGAGATGAATGAATTTTACTTGCATCTCATAAATTTAGCTTCGATAAGCTGATGTTCATATGGGGGGAATTGCCCGAAATTGCCTCGCTACCACGTAAATTTTTATTGTAATGCAGATAAGAAAAGTTAACCACGATAAGGGCTATTGATTACAACGCCGACGTTCTTGTGAAACGATTTCTGTTGTCCAGGGTTTAAAAGAATGGAGGGAGGAATATATTTTTCCTATTCGATCAGCTGCTGCTGTTGAAGAGGAAGCCAAACAACTGTGTTGAAAATCTGCTTGGGAATCATAGGCACTTTTATTATTCTTGTTTATATGGCACTGTTACCAAAGCCGCTGGTTCTTTCATTTGCATTGTCTGTAACAGTTACAGTCATCGTTTGTATCTTCTATATGCAATTCACTAAAACTAATTACAAAGACATCTCTGGTGGAGTATATTCGCGAAACAGCATCACTCAGAATCAATGCAACAGCTTTCATATCAGTAAGGTTGAAAATGCCTCGTCACAAGGAAAAAAGATAATAATTGCGTTTAACTCAGGGATTATGAACAACTGTCGGGGGCAACACAAAGCCTGCTTGAACTCACAGCCCTTGCTTCTTATGGAGGTCGCCAGGTTGTCGTTCCATTTGTGAGTAACTCGCATTTTAAAGGTAAAAAGAACAGCTCAACACTCGCGCTCTACTTCAACCTGACTGCGCTTAATCGCACACTTGTTTCGCACGGCTTCGGTGCCTTAACGAACTGGAAAGATTTTCAGGATGTTTGCAAAGGACGACTAGACGTTATGGTGTATTTTGATTATACAGACCTAAATAAAACTAAAACGTACAGCCTGGACAAGACATACAGTCCTTGCAAAAATCGTCCGCATAGCTTCACATTTCAAGGTATCAAGATTGCAACGGCAATTTGTATAAATGTTTTTGCTCTTGACTCGGCTGAGATGTTTGAAGTTGAAGTTGCCAAGGGGCTTCCGTGTGTTGGTATACGTGAATGGAGAGGATCCAACAAAAACGCTAGCCACAGATTTCAGTGTGATTTGAATAAAGCCAGAAACATTTGGTATCTTTTCGATACGAGCGCTTTCTTCAATTCAGAGCTTCTTCGTATTGCGAAAGATTTTATTTCAGAAAATCTTAGCCCTTTCTTCATGTCCGTTCATATTCGCTCGGAAAGTCTTTTACTGAGAGGAAGAAATATTTCAATGTTCAATAAGTGTTTATCAAACTTGACGGCACAAGTTCAGATAATCTCGAATTCCAGTACGATGCCACTGATCACTGTTTTTATGGCCACAGATTTTGCAGAGTTTGGTTCTTCGTCAAAAATGGCAGTAACTGCACGAGAAAATGCTCAATTACTAATGGAGACTTTAGGTCCACTAAAGGCGATTACTTTTCAGCCTTCAAAATACAAGCTTAACGATCGTGGTGCTGTGGCCATTGTGGAAATCAACATTCTCGCGTCTGGGAAGCACTTAGTTCTTCTTGGAGGAGGCCGCTTTCAAGGATGGATAAGAAACCTATTTCTAAACAAAAACGGCGATGACAGCACCAAGGTACTAACACTGGCTTGCTAACTAAAGATAACACTGGGGACCATGATTCGAACTATATTATCGCGTTCCATAATATAAACTGCGGTAATATTATTATTTGGGAAAGTGTCGGTAAACTGAAAAATCTTTCGGATCAGGCTTGTCCGGCCGATGCAAGTTCAGTTATCCGGAAACGATAATTCCAACCATATTCGTTTGTCGCTTTAAGGTTACAGTGCACCTTCAGATCGAAAATTTATTGAAATTTTTTTTTTGGCGTGAAAATAAATTTTACAGAATGAACTTTCATCAAAAAAAAAAATTATCGAAAAATAGTGAAAATTGACGGAGAAATGACGGTATAACTTTTGTGGGCGGAGTTTGTTTATTAAGCGATATGTTTTTTTAAGCGCCGTTTTCTCAAAGTTAATTTTTCGCTTGTTGGGGACACTTTAAAGAGCTACAACTCAAAGGGAATTTGTTCGATTTTCCTTAAATTTGGACAGAAGCTAGGCTGACATACAGTCAACAAAAACCTGTCGGCGAATTTCTTAATTCCGAAAACTTTTTCGTCAAGAGCCATTTCCGTGCGATCATTCCAATTTTTTTTCTCCCCTTTTCGAAAATATTCTGTAACTTTTCACTGCAATTGAATATGGGAAATCGCCGACACGCTTTTTTAGCGCTTCTTGTCCGGAAACCCGAGAACAAATCAAATTAGCAAAATATAATAATCGCTTTGAGTTATAGCGTTTGAAAGCTGATTCGGACGTTCGAATTTAGACGTCGTAAAAAATTCGACAATTCATTTTATTATCAAATGGTTTCCATATTTAGATAGCCAGCTCTATAAGCTTTAATTTGATATCTGGGTTTAGGTATATTTAGTGTAATCTTAAGACGCTAGAGCTGTTATACTGGAGACACCCCCGAAGGTACACTGTAACCTTATGGAGCTGAATAGCCAGTTAGGCGGGCATTTGGGGTTAAATTTCGGTAGCATTCGGATATATTTTTGACTGGGTTTTACGTTTAGTGGTAAACTGTGGGAATAGTCGGAAATCCTTCGGTAAAAGGGGATAAGTTCGATGTATCTGTTAAAGTGTCAAAGAGTTATTTATTCTTATCAAGCCAGACCATCTTACGACGGATTCAGCTAATCGTCAGGTCGTGTGTATTTGTATCACCTTTGATAGTGTGTCTAACATGGCTACAAAAATCGAACTTTTGTTAAGCCAAACAATGTTAACCATCGGTAAAAGAGATTGATGAAAGATAACAGGTTCCCAACACATGTGGTTATTTTAAGGACGATATACATGATTGGTCGATATTAATGACGTGTAATTTAAAATCTAGGAGTAATCAGGGATTAATGAAGTGCTTTCGAAATTACTATTATGGAAACTTAAATTGCCATTAAAAAAGTGTCATTCAGGTCGGTGTGTGGGGGAGGGGAGGGGAGGGGTTCGGGTACATCTTAAATCTGGATTGTGAGGTGCCAAAAGTACCTGTATGATTAGACAAATTTCAAATTGACTAACGTTTTAATGAAGTAACAATGTGAATCTTTGTGCTTGAGATGTCTACATTGTTTGTTTTCATTGGTTCCTGATAACTTTCTCTTTATGTATCTCAGTTTTTTTTTTACTTTGACCATTTCTCTCAGTCACTGTTGCAACATAGTGCAACTCATTGATATATCCAATAAAAATTGCCTTCCGTCCTTCCTGATCAGCAACAGGAGTTAGGAATGTACCTTCAGGTGAATCTATATTCCGGTTAGATTCTGTGATATGAATGACACAGTTATATGCATTAGCCACAGCTTGCATAATGATATTATCACACCATGTGCCTTGTTTTGACATCTGTCGAATATAGTTATTCCAGTGATCCTCAGAAATACTTTCAATATTTAATTCTGGGTAATCTGTAAATGGCTTAGAATTCCAGCCATACGAATTTCAAGGTGCAAACATCAGTCCTATACAGTTGGTGTAAAACTGGCCGCCGAGCACGATCTCTCGGTTCATTTGGTTTGTATTTGTGACCGCTATGGGTCAGAGTACAATGACTCGGTTGAGTTCCCGTTTTGTTCAGAAAAGTCGACATCAATTCAAAGCAGCAGGATGACAGCACAAAAAAAGGTGCTCGATTTGTCGTTGCTCGGATGCCGACATCGGGCTTTCCATATACTCTTGAAGTAGTAAGGGACGGACCATTATTTTTTTGACGGGGGGGGGGGGGTTGGAAAATTTTGAAATAAATTGTTTGCAGAGGCTATAAACAATGAAATAAATTGTGTGCAAACAAAAAATTAAAAAACAAATTGTTTGCTGGAAGTATAGCAGTTGGACGGAGACACAAAATAAATTGTTTGAAGCAGGTGCCGCATATAAAAAAAATGTTTGCATGCGAAAATTTTCCACCCCCCCCCCCCGTCAAAAAAATAATGGTCCGTCCCTAAACATTTCCCTGATAAGGCTTTGACAATTAGCAACGATGAACTTTTCAAGAAACATCGCATTAAAGTTTGAAAAAATGAATTGAACTTGCCATTCCACGCAAAGAACAGTCGCGTTCGGTAACTCGTAGAGAGCCCGGGACAATCTTGGAAAGGTTTTCAGCTGAAAATAGTTGCGCGCGCAGAGCCTTCTTACTATTCAAAAAGGCGCAGATTTTGCACATCGCCCACCCAAAAAATCTCGATTCTTCAGCGAAATCACGTGATAGGTGACCACAGGAACCCCAAGATTAGGACTGCGTTCTCCTATCGTCGAACGCAATTAAGGACTTAAAGGGCTAGCTTCTAAAGAAACTGTGGCAGTACTGGGAAGGTTGAGGAGTTAAAGTTGAATCTCCAGCATGTTTAAAATAGCTGCTGTTTTGTTAAGTGTCTGATACTTAACTGTCAGTTTTTGGAGGCGTGTGCAGGTCGGATGAGTGTGTCTACAGGCGCTTAATGTTTTCCCTTCCCTCTCCTCGCGTGCCTCTTCCTTCCATCTAACCGGGGGGGGGGGGGGGAGAGGTGAACTTCGTAATCTTTCCTATAGGGATCGCGCGGCCTATGATCATGGCCATCGTGACGTCACGAGTAGTCTCGCCCGGGAAGTTTAAAATGGCTGCCATCGGCAAAACAAAAATTTAGACTTCATGGGATGATCTCTGGAAGAATTGGCAGCAAAGCAATGAAAATACTAAGGATATGGGAAAACCTATTAATATTTTGTCTGAAAATGCAACATTGTCCTGAAAACAAAAACATTATGCCACAAAAACCAACATTTTCTCGAGATCGATCAACTGAAAAAAGGCGTTGAAATTGTGAATGCCTGTGCCTCTTTCATCACCAGGAGTCATCACATATAGTTTATTTATAAAAATGATCAGTCAATCATTTGCCGTCTACTTCACATTGGAGTTCACAAATCATCACTTATAACAAGATACATCACTAGCCCCTTGCCTACTACTTCTGTTACCCTGCCTACCACTACAAAGCATTCTGACAGGGCTGATTATGATTGATAAGAACAGGCTGATCAATTTTATTTTATCTAAGGGGCCGTCGACATATTCACAAGTTCCCCACTGGACGTTTAGGGGAGGGGGGGGGGGGGGTTGGGGGGTTACGGAGAGTCGAGATTTGGACGTTAGCGCGGGGCATTTGGAGCAACTACGAAATTGTTAGATTTTAATCCTTGAAGAGAGCTGTGAAAAGGCATAAAGTGGACACAAAGATGTTTTAGTAAAACAGGTACGAGGAACTTTCAGTCTTTTTAAATATTCTAAAGCCCATTTACAAATAATGTTTGTTGTTTCACACATCTGTTGTCTCGCAAACTTCTAAGTGGAAGTTAAGGAGGGGGTGGGGAGGGGGGTCTGACCTTAACGTCCAGTGAACGTTAAGCGGGGAACTTGTGAATATGCCGACTGCCCCTAACTCATAAGAAGCCCGAGGCTGGATTTTAGGAGCGAAACGACGCTGAACGTCAACAGCACCCGTATTCTTTATTCCTAGAGAATCAGGAACTTTTCAGCACTCGGCGGCAACGCTGTTCAATAGACTTCCGACAGCAACAAGAAACATTTTAGATCATAATGCTTTTTGCCGTAGCGCTAAGAAACAGTTGATTGCTAAATATCAGTCTTGAGTGTCATATAATAATTTTGTATATTTTAATATTTTAATATTTCACGATAAGTTACATTGATTAATCTTTGTTATTGTTGTTGTTATTATATTTTTAATTTACTGCATGTATATATAAATATATATTTATTTATTTATTTACCACGTAAGTCTTCACTCAATGATGAGCATTTAGACTGTCTAACTAAGTACTTAAATATAAATTAATAAAAATTGGAAATTGCTTCCTTGAAAAATAACAGGGATTTGCTTAATGCAATATCCCTAGGGAGCTGGTTCCAAGCAAGTAGTGTTCTGGGGTAAAATGAAAATTTAAAATAATCACAACTGGCAGTTGGGAGCTTGTATGCATGCTCAGAGGAACGAGTAGACTTATATTTAGATTATATTTATTAAAAATATTATATTTTTAATCTTATATTTAGATTAGATTAGATTAGTTTTTTTTTTTTACAGAAGAAGAGCCTCTTAATTGTTGGAATCTGTAATAAAATCATTATCATTATCATTATCATTATCATTATCATTATCATTATCATTATCATTATCATTATCATTATCATAATTGAAATATTTGTGGCAGAAAGGCCCGGTTCAAACGTCGAACTTTACATGTGCCGAACCTAATATACCTATTTAGGTCGACTCAAGCTATTAAGTTCGACTGTTGATTCAGGTAGTCGAACTTTACATGTGTCGAACCTAATTCGTGGCGAAAATAAATATCATCCTTACTGCTTAAATAGGAAAATAGACCGAAAAGAGTAAAATTCACCAAGCCTGGAAATTCTTGTTTTGATTTTAGTGTGCTTTGTCTTCTGTTATGGCAAGGAAACAGCCGAGGAGATCGTGATCGTGATATTTGGACAAAATAAAGTAACGCTATAAATTTTAAAATACATTACGATTTCTTTATGGATATAAATAAAAGCAACTTTTTAGAAGACCGATTTAAGCTGTCCAGTTTTAGTCAAAAAATCTACAACGTGAATGCTGGTAATCGCCATTACGCTTCTCTAAATAGCCAATCAGTAGCGCGGTTATATTGAAAAATACGTTAACATAATTTATGCATTAGGTTCGGGCGTTCGGCACATGTAAAGTTCGACGTATGAATCGAAGTCGATCTTTTGCCGTTCTATTCGACAAGCTCAGTCGAATAGAACGGTAAAGTCGATCCAAATACAAAAGTGCCATTCCTCAAACTTTACATGTGCCGAACCTAATTATTAGGTTCGGCACATGTAAAGTTCGACGTTTGAACCGGGCTCCCGGGAAGGGGTACTCCCTTATATAAGCTATATAGGTATGTGCGGCCCTAAAGGGTGTGGTTTTCAAGCCGTTTTGGTCTGAAATAGGGTATAGATTTTAACCATTTTGGTCTGAAATAGGGTATGGTTTGCGCTTCTCAAATGTTTACGCAAACGGAAGCACTTCCTGGTCTGAAATAATATATCGAATTTTGGGTCAGGTCTGAAATAGGGTAGGGAAAATCGGATATTTTGGTCTGAAATAGGGTAAGGGTTTTAAGAAGCGTGCCGCACAACCCCACCCAAATTTTCAGGGAGTACCCCCCCCGGTTCCGGGCAGAAGGAACTCAGTGTGAAATAGCGGTATTTACATATTTTTAAGTTGGCCACTTCGAAAAATACCATGATACTCTTTAAAAAGTGCAGGCTCAGCCTCATAGGGGTGTAATTATTCAAGTATCCTTTGTTAGAATGGCACAATGGAATTCAGAGTACATGTGGGAACGCTAGGACGTAGCATTGTGTGTTCACAGACAAATGTGCACCGGCTGTGTTTTCACGAGGCGGTTTTTCTCGCTTAACATTCCTGTAGGTAATTTGTTTACTGACCGCGTTAAGCAGATTAAAAAATTTATGCGTTTTCACGGACAGAACTTTATTCATTTTTCTTATACCATGCGCGATATATTTTCTTTTGTTAAAACAATATAAAATTAGAACACAAAAGAACGACAATACAATGCCCTTCTTTGTTGTTTAATTGCCGACAAGCTTAAGCGACCTGGTTTGGTGGCTTAAATTTAATGACAATTCTATTGTAGTTTGCCGACTCGCTTAACTTTAAGCGAGTTGGACAAGCAACTGTTTTCACGAGATTTCCGACTGTCACTCGCTCAGCGACTTGAAAAATCGCTCGTGAAAACACGGCCACCGTATGCAAATTGCCAAGTAGTTGAAGCAAAGCACGTGCAGTTCGTGCTGAAAACAAAAAAATTGGAAAATCAGGCTTACATCAAGCACTACCCAAACCTGCACTTGAAAGAGTATTATGGTATTTTTCGAAGTGGCCTATATACATGCCGCAAGCTTTAATAAGTTAAGTGTTTATGCGATTCTGTATTTTTTTTTTTGCGCTGGTTTAGGCATACGTGTTCGCTGTACTGAAAAAAGCAACATCCAATATTTATTGTACATTGATAATTGACGAATACGCTCGGCTTAATCTGAGCTTTGACCTAATCTTCAAAACACTTTACAAATAAAAAAGACAAATAAATGGCGACTTATTTATTTATCGTGCAAAACACCACTACAGTGGGAGAAACAACTCCGTGGAACGTTCGAAATAAAGGCAAATAACATTATAAAAATACGAAAAAAGCAAGTGACACACTCAAACACTAACCCCCGCAGAAAAAAAAAACATGGAAACATCGATCTAAATACTTCAATATAAGAGGGTCTCAGTGGGGATACCTAAAATAATTCACTGTAACAGTAAATTTCATCCAGATAGAAACAAAACCGGCCCCCGCAATGATTGTCTGAAACGCATGAATCGTAACTCCTGAAAGTGTCCACGGCCGCTTACGGGAATGTCCGCAAACGGGAATCACGATCTCATCTTGAAATATGTTAGAAAAGCTATAAATAAATGCAGAACAAAGTCCATTCTACGCAAGTACCCCGTTGTTTGGAAGGATACAATAAATTATCATATGACCCGTACGGCCCTGCGAGCCTTTTCTTTGCAAAACCATTGATGTAAGTCCCGTATGAGGGCCGCACGCATTTGCGCGAACGGGGCCGGAAAAAGCCGTACGGCTCTACTACAAAAGCGGATGGCCTCGCGCGTTAAAACTTCAAGAAATTTTGTCTCCAAACTGCTCATATGATAAAATACTTATTGACTAAGTTAGGTCGGGCCGGATGGGAAAATATTTGGCTCGAGGTCATGGAGCAAGGACCTCGCTGCGCTCGGTACATATTCTTTTTCATTGTTTTACATTGTTTTCATTCTCCCAAACACTATGACCCGCAACGGAGATTTCTTAGAAAATCAATGAACCTGAGAAACCAACGAACGATATTGACTGAAGTTTAATTGTATACTGATGGCGGGTATCCAATTTATTTTTGGCACGAGTAAACTTACCGGATAAATAACACTATTCAATATGAATCAGAAAAACTAACGCGGAGAGATTTCGACGTTTCGATGACATCCTGTCATCATTATCAAGAAAATGAAGAAAATTTACATAAGTAGACAAGAACTAAACCGAAAACAATAGTCTATTGTTCTAAGCCAGTGAATCATCCAGTCACCTCACACAAAGGAAAACCCAAAGTCAAGTGAATACTTTAGCACGTGCTAAAGTATTCACTTGACATTGGCCGTGTTTTCACGAGCGATTTTTCAAGTCGCTGAGCGAGTGACAGTCGGAAATCTCGTGAAAACAGTTGCTTGTCCAACTCGCTTAAAGTTAAGCGAGTCGGCGAACTACAATAGAATTCTCATTAAATTTAAGCCACCAAACCAGGTCGCTTAAGCTTGTCGGCAATTAATTTCGGCCAATCACATTTCGCCAGCGTTGAAACAACAAAGAAGGGCATTGTATTGTCGTTCTTTTGTGTTCTAATTTTCTATTGTTTTAACAAAAGAAAATATATCGCGCATGGTATAAGAAAACTGAATAAAGTTCTGTCCGTGAAAATGCATAAATTTTTTAAGCTGCTTAACGCAGTCAGAAAACAAATCACCTACAGGAATGTTAAGCGAGAAAAAGCGCCTCGTGAAAACACAGCCTTTATGTCTAATAAAGTTTTGTTTGTTGTTGTTGTTGTTGTTGTTGTTGTACTTTGGGTTTTCCTTTGTGTGAGGTGACTGGATGATTCACTGGCTTAGAACAATAGACTATTGTTTTCGGTTTAGTTCTTATATACTTACTTATGTAAATTTTCTTCATTTTCTTGATAATGATGACAGGATGTCATCGAAACGTCGAAATCTCTCCGCGTTAGTTTTTCTGATTAATATAATAACAAAAGTCAATCTTATACGTATTCAATATGATGGACCAATTAAAACAGAGGTTCAGAAAAGCTAGGTAGTGACATCCCTGAATCGATTACCACGTTCGGATGGGTTCGGTTTACTAACAGCTCAGACTGAAGTCGAAAATGCTACAACACCTGTTATTCAAAGATAAGTTGTGCTACTCGAAAGGTATGCGAAATTGAGGAGCTACAGTGAAGGGGATCAAAAGAACCTGCTAATTGATTCTAGCATGTTGACGTGCCTGAAGCAGCATTAAAAGTTTTAGGTAGATGTATAATTGACAAATGCCTTTCCACAATCTGAAAGAAAGACCAGTCGTTCTCCATCAACGTGTACCATTTCAAGAAATATATCGAACAAAAGCAAATACGAAGGAAAGTAACAACAGGATTTCTTACAAATTATAGAGTTCTACATGGATAATCTGCATAAGGTGCGCGAGCTTTATTATAAATACTTTTACAGTTTATAACAAAGCCTGTTATGAACAACTGTTCCATTCAACTAATCAGTACTGTCCAAAAAAGTGTCGTAGTTTGGATAAAGTGAAATGGCAATCGGGACAAATCGAAGGAATTAGATTCATTGAAGCATTCATTTCAGATTGCTAAAAGCGTGTTAGTGAGTTCATCGGCTCGAACAGCGCCATCATTAAAGAGTTTGCGCGTTAGCGCGGAAAACAGAAATAAGGAGAAACTGTGTATAATGCAAATTTTTTAGTTAATCGAAAAACTTCGGTACTGATTGATGTCGCATATGAATGCACGTTTTCAGAAACATGTCTCCATTAAGGCTTGTTTACACGCAACGCAAGCTAACTGAAGCGTAAGCATGGGCAGCTCTTACAAAGTCTTCTCTGATTTGCTGAGAAAGCAATGGAACAAACAACACACAACAATGGACCCTAGCTCTGAAAACAATAGAGCTGCGTGATACCTAGGTCCAATGAAATTATAGGTTGTTAAAAGCTGCGTGATATCTGAAAGCATGAGCAAGCAAAAGCACAAGAAACTGGCTACGAACTGGCGCGACGCAAGCGTACGTGCAAGTGTAAACACTGTGCTTTTTTCAACAACTTACTTTTCAGTACAGTCAGTGATTGGATGGAAAGTATGTTCATTGTTCAGAATAAAGGATTTATTTAAGTATTCAGTTCAGTTAACAAACGTATTTCGATGTTATGTATTTGCATGCATGGAGAAATTCAGTTAGTGTGACGCTGTGATTGAAATTTTCATATTCGGTCTTCTGCTGTGTACACGATTTTTGAAAATTTTCCTGGTCTGCAAACTTAGTTATGATACTAGTCTACTGCCACGAATGCCTGTTCTAATCTCCTGATCATGCCATAAGCTCAAGCACGGCGATTGAATGCTAAACTGTGAGCTAAATATATAAAGCTAAATACCCAGATATGTATGCAGCTACAGTGAATAATTTGATCAGATATTTTCGAATTAAAAGCAACTGTGCAAGGCGTAAGTCTATCCAGGAATCAAAATAGAGCAGAGTACTAATCTGCGAAAATGGCGTCACGAGCGTGAACATTTTGGCGGGAATTCTTGGATATTTGGCGGGCTTTCATTTGACTCTAAGGATCTGTCGTGTTTTTCATAATTTCAAATGATTCTTTATGCAAAATTGAATACTAAGAACTTGAAGCATCATTGCAATGTTTGTGCGAATTTTTTAAAAAGCTTACACGTATTCTAACGTAATGTTTATCTGTCGTCCGCCCGCATGGCAGAGGCACATATGGCAAAAAACAGTAGCTCACAAGAAGAGGCTCGAGGCTCGCAAAAAATGGCTCCGGCTAGCACATCAGTTACTCTCTCACACCGGCTCTGTCACACCAAAATCTAACACGTTTTTTCATTGGCTCTAATAGTGCCGGCCAATTTCGAAATATTAAAATTCATACTTGGCTCCGAGGCTTAGGAGAATAAAACAAAAGAAATGAATAATTCAACGCTGAACCTCGATGTAATTTCTTTTGTTTTATTCCCCCAAGCCTCGGAGCCAAGGATGAATTTTAATATATCGAAATAGGTCTATTGGCTCAAATCAAAGTCTACATTACATTAGGTTACACTTTTTGAAGCTCGATAGAGAATTTTTCTGCAAATAACGTAACAATTTTTCGCGCGGTACTATTCTCTGCCGCCTCGCCAGCCTCGCGTCTTCGCTCGGCTGGCTCGTTGGCATGAAAGAAAGAAAAGCCACATCTTTTTTAAAATCCTATCCATAACAATAGGCAAAGTTTGATATGACGGTTTACGAAGCGAAACAAAAATTGAGGCTGATCGCAGTTTATGATGAAAAATCTTTCATTTTATAACTGGAATGGATGAATTTTACTTGCGTCTTATAAAATTAGCTTCGATAACTAAGCTGATGTTCTTATATAATTTCAAATTGTTCACCACTCTTCCCTTCGAAAAGGAGACCGGCAATTATTCAGAATTGAGATGAGGTATTAATTCAATGCCGACATTCTTGTGAAACAATTTCTGTTTTCAAGGGTTTAAAATAATAAAATGAAAAATATTTTTTTGTGCGCCGCTTCAGTTGCTGTTGTTGAAGAGGGAGCCAAACAAATTTGTTGAAAATCTTTATGGACACAATAGACACTTGTTAGTCAACGGGATAAAAATAAGTGGCGGGGTATTCTGCAGTTTAGCTTCTGCAAGTGTTGATTTTAACTCTTGTTTATATGGCAGGGTTATCAAAACCGCTGGTTCTTTCATTTGCATTGTCTGTAACAGTTACAGTCATCGTTTGTATCTTCTATATGCAATTCACTAACACTGATTACAAAGACATCTCTGGTGGAGTATATTCGCGAAACAGCATCACTCAGAATCAATCCAACAGCTTTCATATCAGAAAGGCTGAAAATACCTCGTCACAAGGAAAGAAGATAATAATTGCGTTTAACTATTATGAACAACTGTCGGCGGCAACACGAAACCTGCTTGAACTCACAGCCCTTGCTGCTTATGGAGGTCGCCAGGCTGTCGTTCCATTTGTGAAGAACTCGCATTTTTATGGTAAAAAGAACAGCTCAACACTCGCGCTCTACATCAACGTGACTGTGCTAAATCGCACACTTGTTTCGGCACAAGGCCTCGGTGCGATAATAAACTGGAAAGATTTCCAGGATGTATGCAATGGACGACTAGACGTTTTGGTGTATTTTGATTATACAGACCTAAATAAAACTAAAACCTACAGCCTGGACAAGCCATACAGTCCTTGCAAAAATCGTCATAGCTTCACATTTCAAGGTATCAAGATTGCAACATCAATTTGTGTAAATGTTTTTGCTCTTGACTCAGCTGAGAGGTTTGAAGTTGAAGTGGCCAAAGGGCTTCCGTGTGTTGGTATTCATGAATGGAGAGGATCCAACAAGCACACTAGCTACAGAGCTCACTTTGATTTGAATGCAGCAGTCAACAAAGTGTTGTATCTTCGCGATACGAGCGCTTTCTTCAATTCAGAGCTTCTTCGTATTGCGAAAGATTTTATTTCAGAAAATCTTAGCCCTTTCTTCATGTCCGTTCATATTCGATCGGAACGTCTTTTAAAGAAAGGAATAAATATTTCCATGGTCAATAAGTGTTTATCAAACTTGACAGCACAAGTTCAGATAATCTCGAATTCCAGTACGATGCCACTGATCCCTGTTTTTATGGCCACAGATTTTGCAGAGTTCGGTTCTTCGTCAATAATGGCAGCAACTGCACGAGAAAATGCTCAATTACTAATGGAGACTTTAGGTCCATTAAAGGCGATTACTTTTCAGCCTTCAAAATACAAGCTTAACGATCGAGGTGCAGTGGCCATTGTGGAAATGAACATTCTCGCGTCCGGGAAGCACTTAGTTGTTCTTGGAGGAGGGGTCTTTCAAGGGTGGATAAAAAAGCGATTTCTAAACAAAAACGGCGATGACAGCACCAAGGTAGTAACACTGGCTTGCTAACAAAAGATCGAACTATAATATAATGTAAACTGCGGTAATATTTATACCTGCCAACTCAGTTTCTAAGTCAAATGCGTGAGATTTTCGTAGCCACCTTACCCGAATTTCTGAAAAGATTTCAACGACTTTCGAACATTACCGAAGATGTCCCGACGACTTCCGAACATAAGCGACCATTCTACAATGACTTTCGAACATTTCCGAAGATTCCCGAGCATCTTCGGATGATCTCCGAAGGTTGCTGAGTGTCGCGAAGCTCGAAATCTCGGCGCGATCTTGCTACGTGGCGATAATACAGCTGCTGTCTTACAGGTAGCCATTTTAAACTTTTAAGGGTAGGGGAAATATGGTCGTATTTCCTCGAATTGCTGACGATGCGAGCAGCAAAATTTTGTACGGTTCGGATCCTACTTGCCCCTTACTGACTACCTTGATTTCTTGAGGACTGCTGTTGATATAAAGCCAGTAATAATCTTTACATTTGAGTTTTAATAAATCAATTTTATAGTGGGGTGAAGATTAACTTAAGGCTGTGTTAGATGTAAATTTAAGTTTGTCTATACTGTAACCCCAACTTTTTTAAGGAGTTCTTTTGGTATTGCAGAAAATGAGATTTGATTTGGTATTTCCAAGAGAACATAAAGCTTAGCTTTATGTTCTTGGTATTTCTGATGAAACTCCTGGTAGGACAACAGCTTCCCATCATCTCTTAGCAGATCTTGAATGGATATAATTCCCTTTTGAAACCAGCTTCGCAAGAAGAACATTTTACCTTTGATCAAGATCTCCTTGTTATTAAACAACATCATATCTTGCCCGACTGAAGCTGGTTTCATACAGGTCCTTGAGTTCAAAAAAGGAGAGTACGATTTGCTCGTTAAACGGTGGTAAATTTACACGACGCAAAAGCTTTTTATCAAAATTACATCGCAGGAAGAAATTGAGACCACCTACTTTGTCAAAATAGTACTCGGGAATTACTTTCCAATTCTCACTTCTGTATAGCTGGTCAACAGAAAGAAACCTGGCAATCCATACGAGCTTTAAAGCTGTGGCCATGATTTCAATGTTTGGCATCCGCAATCCAGTCCCTCTGGTTAGTCCTAATAAAGGACACGCCTTTTTATATTATCTTGGTTTTTGCTCCACAGAAAACTAAAAAGCGACGTCGTCGTTGAAGAAAAAATTTCTGTAGGCATTAGCAATGATGAAGTAGAATATATGAGGCGGAGAATACCTAGACATTTGGATATCAAACAACGACCAAATATAGTGAGTTTTCGAGATCTCCAAATATCCAGAGGAGCGGGACATTGGGGATTTGCGGTGTTGCAGTGTTGCTCATTTTTTAATGCGGTGTTGCGGCGAATAAAATCCCAGCTTGCGGTGTTGCGGTGATCTCAAACCCTACGGTGTGCGATTTTATTTCATTTTTAAATTTATCTTTTTGTTTTTATTTTATTTTCAAATTTGAATATTTTATTTTTGTTTTTAAAATTATTTTTGATTTTGATTTGATTTTATTTTCAAATTGACTAGTATCTTATTTTTTGTTATGATTTTATTTACTTTTTTTAAGTACATGATTGTTTTTGAAAATACGCACTTTTCCTTATGGCAGTCCTAGGCCACCATATACGCGTTCATGGCAAAAAATTGGGTGACATTTGCCTCTAATTTTATTAACTCTTCCCCAGACTCCCAATTTGACCCTTAAAATCACTGTGAAAACGCCTATTTTTAAGGGAAAATCAAAATTTCGCCCATTTATGAATTACTTTTCGGAAATCCACACTCGGATTCCAGTAATTTGGTTATTATTCTATCTGGAAACGTTAAAATATTTTAATAACTTAAAAAATAGGTTCCGTCATTTTGACCTTGAAGTGGCCAATGTCAAGTAAAGGCTTATATGAAGTTCAACCGCGCGGTCATCGCTTTTAGCGGTATAACTGATTTTAATAGGCATAATGTCAACATCCACACTCGGTTTTGAAGAGACTGGGATCTCGTGAACATTTTGGTGGGAAATATGATTTAGTTGGAGCGAAAAAAAATCGTCATTTTGCCATTTTTTCAGTGTACTATGGAGTCGACTGAGCCAATTTTGGCTTCTATTAGTCTGTATCTATTCGCATGCTCTTCTGTCAATGCATGGCCTGGCAATTTATGAATTACTTTTCGGAAATCCACAATCGGATTCCAGTAATATGGTTATTATTCTATCTAGAAACGTTAGAATATTTTAATAACTTTTTAAAAAAAGTACCGTCATTTTTACCTTGGGTGAGAAATTCCGTATAAAGGCTTGTATGAAGTTCGACCGCGCGGTCATCGCTTTAAGTGTTCTAACTCATTTTAACAGGCGCAATGTCAACATCCACACTCGGTTTTGGAAAGATTGGAATCTAGTAAACATTTCGGTGGGAAATTTGCTTTGGTTCGAGCGAATAGAGGGTGGCAAAGGGGGGGGGGGGGGGGGGGGGGGTACCGATCACGTATCACGCCGAATTTTTAAGTGAAATCACGCATCACGGAGAAAATTTTCAACCGATCACGCGTCACGTAAATAAGGAGTAATCCCGCATTAAAATGGTAACAAAACAACGTAGAGTCGGCGTAGGCTTGCCTATTAAATGCATTGATATTGTACTCAATTTTTTTTGGAAGGATTGCATGTTAATTCACGAATCTTAAAATGAAATAAAGGGTGTTGGCGGGCCTAACACCGGCCTAGCACAAATCCTACTAGCGCGTGGTGTGGTTGTTATGACCTTTGTTCACTCGTTTTTTTTTGCTGGTTTAACTTTTACAGTTTAGCCCTGACTAGTATATCTTATAAAAGATCTACCCCTCTTGTGTGAAATAAGGGGAGGCTCTTTATAGATTTGTCTTAGTAAAGGTTGTGATTCTATTAAATGCCATTTGTCCATGAGGATCTGTTTTAAGTTAGGTACACATGGGTTGTATTGGGTAATACATGTATTTTTTTGAGAGCTTTTGTTTTGTCTTTGAGAGCTGACTTTCTGTTAGAGAATATTACTTCTGAGAGCACCTTCTCGATGAGATTGTTGGGGTAGCCTCTTAGCCGTAGGTTTGATTTGAATTTATTGATGTTTTCCTCGAAAGTTTCCTTTGAAAAGTTCGTTCAATTCTGAGTAGTCTAAGGGCCTCTCCTTTGAAGAAACCTTTCTTGACTCCCGGTGGGTGACAAGATTTAAAGTGCATGTATTTCCTCTTAGCATTATCGGCTTTATTTCGTTTTGCTTGTCTTTTGCGGTCAATGTGTTTCTTATTCAGATATTTTCGTGTATCTGAGACCTTCTGTTTAATTTCTTATCAAGACTCAGGGAGCACACAAGGATGAAATTCAACTGTTTATTATTGGCATTCTCAAGTTCTGACATGTTTTTCACCACTGAGCTCGAATTGTTTCTGTATGAGCTGGACTCTCTCTTGTACATTTACGAGTGGCTTAGTGCCTTGTTCTTAGGCTGATTGACATGGCTTATTACCCTACTCGCTCTTCTTCTTTGATTTGAATCAATGTTACGATAGTGGAAATTGATTAGTGCTCCTAGTAATTTCTGTTCTGCCTGACATGTTGCCTGCTTTCTTATGCTTCCGATTTCCTTCTTGAATTCTTCGTCGGCTCTGATAAGTGCGCTTTGGCGTTGTAGCGTAACGTCTTAGGACAAGTCCGGCTTCTACCCTGTGAGCTTCGAGTTTTCTGATTGCGTTTTCTGATTTCTCAATTCCGTCCTCGCCGTGCCAGGAACGGATTCTCTGGACCCACCACGAAGATCAAAGGTCAAGAAAAGACTGGACAGACCTTCAATTAGACAATTTACGTGGAGTCCTTTGAATGTGAGCTTCTAGTTTTTCAAAGAATGTCGAAAGCATTCACGTATCACGGAAAAATAAAAGGTAAATCACGCGTCACGCGCTTCTAAAATAGCAAATCACGCATCACACTGCGCTATCTGATCACGCATCACGCCGTTAATTTGGGCACAATCACGCATCACGCGGTTAATTTTAGGGCAATCACGCGTCACGTAAAACCCCTTTGCCACCCTCCGAATAAACCTCCGTCATTTTGCACTTTTCAGCCGAAAGATTTCCGTTTAACCCCACACATTAGTTATGCATACCGTTCTTAAAACTAAAACAAAAGCCAAAACAATAGAAATGCAAAAGAAAAACAATAGCGCATACATACATAATTATGAGCAATAGTTCATGTAGTAACGCGCACGCCCGGAGCAAATGTCTCGTCTGAGGGATCAATATTTTGGAATGTTTACCGTAGAGTTGCGACGGATAGTAAGGACCCCCCGAAAGTAACGTCAATTTTTTGTGGCCGCTAGTAAATCCCGAAAGTAGCGACCCCCCCGAAAGTAGCGAGACCAAGTTTTTTTAAATTGTATATACCTTTAATTTGTCAATCATGCAATAGTCAAAATTTTAATGTACAATTATATGTTCGTGCAGTGTCACAGATATTATTTGTTCACGATAAGGCACTTTAATTTACAAGGGGAAGCTCTATGCCACCATTCGTCCTTGTCGTCAGTTCACTGATGTAGCGATGTAAGAACTAAACCGATATACCGTAATTTCGTATTAACAACAGGAACGTTTCTTCAAATTGAATTGAAAACTCTATATAGTTTTCGTCGATTAACACGAACGTGTTTCTTCCAATTAAATGCCACTGCATGAGATACCGGTACGGGGTACAAACTAAAACGCAGCGGGGCGTCATGCAGTACAATCGAAGCAGTTTAGCTTTCCTCCTCTGAGTCAGTGAAGAACTCGATCTCCTCAATATCGGCTGATTCCCCCATGCGGTAGACCAGTGAACCATCAATATTTATTTCACTGTCCCTGCTATCGGAAATGGGTAGTGAAATTCCACATTTCACAAATGAACGGATAACTGTGTCTTTCAGCCGGTGCGAGGTCTCTTGCCATGCCGTACCCACCCATTTCGTGAAAAGCACACGCCGATCACCAGCAGTCACTTTTCCCGTCATAAAGCGCTCTGGATTTGCGGACAAGTGTTCCGTGGCTAGTCTGTCAAAACTTTTCTTAAATTCTGCATTAAATGTAACGACCCCCCGAGAGTAACGACGTAACGAGGGTCGCTACTATCGGAACTCTACGATATTTGGCCTACATATTTCGCCTAAATCAAAAAGACACCGAAGACTTGCATTCCTTCCTCTTTACTACAATCAATTTTGGACATTAGGTACCTCCCAATATTTTTAGGGCAATTAAGAAATATGATGCTTTATAATTTCAAGATATTCACCACGCTTCGCTCCGAAAACTGAAGGAGACAAAAAAGCTTAAAGCCATGACCGCAAGGTGGTATGGGTTAGGGTAAATAGCATTGCAAAAAAACATCCCACACTACCTTGCGGTCTTGGCTTTTTCGTCTTTTTCATCCGACAACGTTAATTGAAATAGCTGTATTCAGAATAGCCCTTTTCGTGGTTAATTTTTCTCATTTGCATTACAATAAAAGACAACGTGGTTGCGAGGCAATTTCGGGCAGTTTTGTAGTTTCTGCCCGAAATTGCCTCGCTACCACGAAGGGCCACGATGACGTTTATTGTAATGCAAATGAGAAAAGTTAACCGCTAAAAGGGCTATTGAAATGAGTTATTATAATACAATGCCGACGTTCTTGTGAAACAATTTCTGTTGTCCAGGGTTTGAAAGAATGGAGGGAGGAATATATTTTCCTGTTCGACGCTTCAGCTGCTGTTGTTGAAGAGGAAGCCAAACAACTGTGTTGAAAATCTGCTAGGGAACCATAGCCTGGGGCAGTTTTATTATTCTTGTTTATATGGCACTGTTACCAAAACCGCTAATTCTTTCATTTGCATTGTCTGTAACAGTTACAGTCATCGTTTGTATCTTCTATATGCAATTCACTAAAACTAATTACAAAGACATCTCTGGTGGAGTATATTCGCGAAACAGCATCACTCAGAATCAATGCAACAGCTTTCATATCAGTAAGGTTGAAAATGCCTCGTCACAAGGAAAAAAGATAATAATTGCGTTTAACTATTATGAACAACTGTCGGGGGCAACACAAAGCCTGCTTGAACTCACAGCCCTTGCTTCTTATGGAGGTCGCCAGGTTGTCGTTCCATTTGTGAGTAACTCGCATTTTAATGGTAAAAAGAACAGCTCAACACTCGCGCTCTACATCAACCTGACTGCGCTAAATCGCACACTTCTTTCGCACGGCCTCGGTGCCTTAACGAACTGGAAAGATTTTCAGGATGTATGCAAAGGACGACTAGACGTTATGGTGTATTTTGATTATACAGACCTAAATAAAGCTAAGACCTACAGCCTGGACAAGCCATACAGTCCTTGCAAACATCGTCATAGCTTCACATTTCAAGGTATCAAGATTGCAACGGCAATTTGTGTAAATGTTTTTGCTCTTGCCTCGGCTGAGATGTTTGAAGTTGAAGTTGCCAAGGGGCTTCCCTGTGTTGGTATTCGTCAATGGAGAGGATCCAACAAGAACGCTAGCCGCAGATTTCAGTTTGATTTGAATAAAGCCAGCAACGTTTGGAATCTTCTCGATACGAGCGCTTTCTTCAATTCAGAGCTTCTTCGTATTGCGAAAGATTTCATTTCAGAAAATCTTAGCCCTTTCTTCGTGTCCGTCCATATTCGATCAGAAAGTCTTTTACTGAGAGGAAGAAATATTTCAATGTTCAATAAGTGTTTGTCAAAGTTGACAGCACAAGTTCAGATAATTTCGAATTCCAGTACGATGCCACTGATCCCTGTTTTTATGGCCACAGATTTTGCAGAGTTCGGTTCTTCGTCAAAAATGGCAGTAACTGCACGAGAAAATGCTCAATTACTTATGGAGACTTTAGGTCCACTAAAGGCGATTACTTTTCAGCCTTCAAAATATAAGCTTAACGATCGAGGTGCAGTGGCCATTGTGGAAATTAACATTCTCGCGTCTGGGAAGCACTTAGTTCTCCTTGGAGGAGGCCGCCTTCAAGGGTGGATAAGAAACCTATTTCTAAACGAAAACGGCGATGACAGCAGTAAAGTAGTACCGGTGGCTTGCTAACAAAAGATAACACTGGGGACCATGATTCGAACTGTATTATCGCCTTTCATAATATAAACTGCCGTGATATTATTATTTGGGAACGCTTCTGTAAACTGAAAAATCTTTTGACAGGATCAGATAATCCGTGGACATGCATAGAAACGACTGTTACGCAGTTTTGTCCAAAGCAAGTTCAGCTATCCGGGAACCATAATTCCAACAATATTCGTTTGTCGCTTTTAATTATGGAGAATAGCTAAATTTTAGAGTTAAATTTCGGTAGCATTCGGATATCTTTTTGACTGGATTTTGCGTTTAGTAATAAACTGCGGGAATAGTCGGAAATCCTTCGGTGAAAGGGGATAGGTTTGATGTATCTGTCAAAGTGTCAAAGAGTTATTTATTCTTTTCAAGCTAGACCATCTTACGACGGATTCAGCTAATCGTCAGGTCGGGTGTGTTTGTATCACCTTTGATAGTGCGTCTAACACAAGTGCAACTATGGCTAAAAAAATGGACATTTTTTTAAGCCAAATAATGTTAACCCTCGGTAAGAGAGAACGATGAACAGATTCCCAACACATGTGGTTATTTTAAGGACGATACATGATTGGTCGATATTAATGACGTCGTGTAATTTATAAATTAAGGACTAAAGGGGCTAGCTTCTTAAGAAACTGTGGCAGTACTGGGAAGGTTGGGAAGTGAAATTTGAATCTCTAGCATGTTTTAAGGTGGCTCCGTTGTTATTTCGGGCGCACTCGTCTATGACAAACTTTGTCCCATAACGTTTCCGGCTGTAAAGCGATGCTTCTAAAACTTTGCGAAAACTTACAGCTCTTATTTAGCAATAATATGACAGAATTCGATTTTAATGAGAAAAAATATATTTAGTGATAATCGGGCTTAAATGAACCCCACTTTTTGAACAAAATCGCACCCTATGAAACATTTTGCTGTTATATTTGTGTTAAATTTCTGGAATCAGCTTACATTGACTTATTACATATCCTCACCAAGTTTCAGCAAAATCGTTGGAGCAGAAATGCGAAAGAATTAACGCCGTCAAAATTTAGCCCTAAAATTCTCTTAAAATTTTAAATACTTCATGCTCTTTGACTAAACAATCTACGAACCCAAATTTCTGGGAGAAGCCTTCCCAATGCTTGCTAAATCTGAATTATAAGCCGATTGCAAATCGTGCGAACCGTTAAAAAGTATTCACTAGTTCTGTAAATATCACAAAATGCTCCAAAACCTGCTCAAATCTCCAATGCTGCGTTTTCCATCATTTTTCGAAAATTATCTTACAGTTTGGTGTCAAACTCCTCCTTCCACATGAATTTCAAGGTACTGCAATACATTTATATCCATTGTTTTTTGCTTAGAAGGGCTTGCAATTGAAGAAATAGCTGTTGGGATTATAGGCTACTCCGCATCTGAGCTCGGACGAAGCTGACAAGCAGTTTTCAGAGTTTTGTTTATGAATACGAAATGAGCACGTGTGGAAATTTATTCTAAGAATTCGCGTGATATGCGCGTGTAGTCAGCGTAGTCCCCGCATTTACAAACATTGCACCCTATGGAAACTTCTAATGGAGCGTAGATGCTCCCTCCCCTCCTGGGGTAACTAGCGCGCATATTTCGTTCGCCCCCCATATAAAGGTTTATTCTTATAATATTCTTAAAATTTCGCAAATTTCAGCCTCGATATTCTTATAAAATATATTCTTATAAAAAAGAAAGAGTGTATTACCCTTGAAATAAACTTATGGAACAATATTTGAAAGGCCCTTTTTATATACCTAAATGGCCGTATTCCCTATGACACTTTAAGTAATGATCCTCACAAGAAGGATAGTGCTGAACGGCAACTATTTTCATTGTTACAACTAGAGATCTCATTGGCCTAGACTCAAAAACCGCTAAAAGTTAAGGTTCAAGGTGCATAAAGTCTAATTTTTTTAAGGTTTCAAGTATTTTGAGACCCAATCGCACAACATGCAATTTTTAAAATATATTGTATTTGGGGAACTTCATCAAAGAAGCAAAATTAGTAGCTATTGTCTTCTGCTATTCTGATTGGTTAAACACGAACATTTCCTAAAATATATTTGACGCAAATGGATTTTCTGTATTTTTATAATGAAATATAATTATGAACCGTAAGCTCCTCCTCTATTCTTAAAATCAAAGATATTCTATGTGGGAAAGAGCCAATGCCGCAGAACAATGAAGTTTACTATAGTTCTTATGTGAAGCATTACTTAAATTGTAAATCTAAAAACTTAATCTACTTAATTGAATGTAAAAAAATGCGCTAAACAGTACATTCAGTGTACATTGGGGAAACCAAACGCCAACTGAATGAACGCTTTGGGGAACATCGCCGCTCCATCCTCAATCACCACCATCTTATCAATCCTACTCCTGTTTCAATACATTTTAACTAACCTGGCCACGTTATCAACGACATCCTCCTCATTCCCTTGGAACTCATTCACAACAACCGCGACTCAGTCAGAAAGGCACGCGAGGCCCATCTTATAGATAAAGCGATGACACTTGATCCATAAGTAGACGTGATGAACTTAATTAGTGACATTTAGCTTATTTCTTACCAATCATTTTCTGTTATTCTGTTGTATGTCATATTTCAAATGTTTTATATGTAACCGTCATTTCATTTCTGAATTCATTTTTGTTTTTTAGCCCCCGTAAAGTGTTTGTTTTGCAAACCGAAATATCGAGCAAATATATTCAACTGTTTGTTTTTTATTTCACTTCTGTTACTATCTCTTCTTCTTGCCGTAAGGATCAGTTTGCCGTTTTTACCTTTACTATTTCAAGATTTTTACTGATCCAGGTCTACGATAAATCCGGCACTCTTCATTGTTTTGTTGCTGTGGTTTTGCCGTTATTATAGTTTTCGTAGGGTAGGTAGGGTAGTTTTCGTAGGGTAGGTACTATTTAAATCGTTAATATTTGTTATTTAATAAAGTGTTGTTGTTGTTGTTGTTGTTGTTGTTGTATTTCCTACCCTTTTCTAAACCCCAACTGGTGAAATCCCTACCCTTTTATATGCCTCCAGCCTCAAAAAGGTACCTTTTTCGGGCGGAGCATTCCCGGGAATGGTCCAAGCCGCGGAGGGAGAATAGAATGGAAAGCGGAGAAGACCTGGGATCGAGGTTGTGATTTGTTGTTGGGCAGCGGTTGCTCACTTTAATGCAAGTACTCTTGAGTTTTCAAGATGGCGGACTTTGTTGAAGAACTAATTGGGGCTCCCTGAAATTTTAGCCACTGCAAAAAGGGGGGTCCTGGGGAAATTTTTTTTGTTATGGAGGGGGGTCTTGAAATTTTAAATAGACGATGTCTTAAACAAAAAAGCGAAAACATAGCTACAGTGTACCAACAAGAGCGGGGCACCCCAGATTTCATGGCTGGGAGCCTTTGGGCTCTCTATGATTCTTCTAAGATCACAGCCTTGCACAGTAGTTTGATGCAGCCATGGAGTATCGTTTACCTTATTACATGAAATTTTCGCGACACGTTAATTTCGCGAATTTCGCGATTTAAAAAAAATCGCGAAATTTAAGTGACGCGAAAATTAAATGTCGCGAAAATAACATGACGCGAAAATTAAGTGACGCACATTATGTTAATAGTTTTAAAAAAAAACGACTTTATGACCATTACACACGTTTATAACAATCATTTTGAACTATTCTGTGGTAATGTTCTGGTCCTTCAAGCATGAACTACAAACCGTGCCTTGTATACACTGTGAGAACATCTTTGTTGTTACTGTTTACATAATCAGTTGCGTTTCTGTTTATTTGGGCATTGTGGATTAAGTTGTTTGATCAAATTCAGGGACATGTTAAATCACATTGACAAAGAAATAAAATGTCTCTCACTCAAAAACGCGAAATTAAAGTGAGTCAAAATGCAAAATTTTCGCAAAATCGCGAAATTAAGGTGTCGCGAAATATGCGAACCTCAAAATCGCGAAATTAACGTGTCGCGAAAATTTCATGTAATAAGGTATTTTAATTTCTTTATTTGGTACTGCTACACGACATTACATGTTAACCTACCTGTATACATAGTCCCGGTGCTCAGTGTAGCTTTATTTACTGTATACATAGTCCCGGTGCTCAGTGTAACTTTATTTACTGCGTGCGTAGTCCCGGTGCTCAGTGTAGCTTTATTTACTGTATACATAGTCCCGGTGCTCAGTGTAGCTTTATTTACTGTATACATAGTCCCGGTGCTCAGTGTAGCTTTATTTACTGTATACATAGTCCCGGTGCTCAGTGTAACTTTATTTACTGTGTACATAGTCCCGGTGCTCAGTGTAACTTTATTTACTGTATACATAGTCCCGGTGCTCAGTGTAACTTTATTTACTGTATACATAGTCCCGGTGCTCAGTGTAGCTTTATTTACTGTATACATAGTCCCGGTGCTCAGTGTAGCTTTATTTACTGTATACATAGTCACGGTGCTCAGTGTAACTTTATTTACTGTATACATAGTCCCGGTGCTCAGTGTAGCTTTATTTACTGTATACATAGTAACGGTGCTCAGTGTAACTTTATTTACTGTATACATAGTCCCGGTGCTCAGTGTAACTTTATTTACTGTGTACATAGTCCCGGTGCTCAGTGTAGCTTTATTTACTGTATACATAGTCACGGTGCTCAGTGTAACTTTATTTACTGTGTACATAGTCCCGGTGCTCGGCCGAAACCTGCAAAATAAACCTATTGGCGTATTTACTGTCTGTTGCGTAGTGTAGCAGAAATAAAGTTATTAGTGTAGCAATTTTCGAATTAGTGATACAATGCAATTTACATTTTATGTGCTTTTTTAACTAAATTTTGGATAAAAAAGAAATTATTAAATTACTTAATTAATTATTAACAGTCAATTAACTGACAACTGACAAATGGCCTTAAATTTAACTGACAACTAACATTTGTAAACCCCTATCCAGACCTTCAGTTTAGCTTTCCTCCTCTGAGTCAGTGAAGAACTCGATCTCCTCTATATCGGCTGATTCACCCATGCGGTAGTCCGGCAAACCATCGATATTCATTTCATTGTCCCTGCTACCGGAAATGAGAGGTGAAATTCCACATTTCACAAATGAACGGATAACTGTGTCTTTCAGCCGGTGCGAGGTCTCTTGCCATGCCGTACCCACCCATTTTGTGAAAAGCACACGCCAATCACCAGCAGTCACTTTTCCCGTCATAAAGCGCACTGGATTTGCGGACAAGTGTTCCGTGGCTAGTCTGTCAACACTTTTCTTAAATTCCGCATTAAATGTAACGACCCCCCTAAGTAACGACCCCCCGAAAGTAGCGACCCCCGGCAAAGGCTGCTAATTCCGAAAGTAACGAGGGTCGCTGCTATCGGAACTCTACGATATTTGGCCTACATATTTCGCCAAAATCAAAAAGACACCGAAGACTTACATTCCTTCCTCTTTATTACAATCAATTTTGGACATTAGGTACCTCCCGATATTTTTAGGGCAATTAAGAAATATGATGCTTTATAATTTCAAGATATTAACCACGCTTCGCTTCAGAAACTGAAGGAGACAATGGCCCATTTCACACTAGAAGACGGACAAATCATCTGGACGGACAAGTCGTCCGACGATTTGTTCGGGTAATGTGAATTCTAGACGGATAACTCACCTTGTGTTGGTCATCGTTAATTCATATCTGAACGAACAAACAGACGATTTTGAAAGCAAGGGGCCTGGCACTAACAGGCTTGGTTACCTTGCTTTCTATCCGCCATTTTGATTTTCCCATAAACCATCACTCCCTTTACTAGTTCCATTCCCCTTAGCGAGTACTGGGACCGAGTTACAACCATTTGTTCGTCTGGTGTGAATTTAAGTCGGACTTTGGACGACTTATCCGTCTAGACGAACACATCGTCCTCGAAAAATCGTCTTAATAGACGGCCAAATCGACGGACAAAATAAGACGACTTTTACCTCCAAAATTTTGTTCGTCCCGTTTTCACACTAAGACGACTTGTCCAATCTGTCCAGACGATTTGTCCGTCTCTAGTGTGAAAACGGCCAATATATTCAGAATAGCCCTTTTCGTGGTTAATTTTTCTTATTTGCATTACAATAAAAGACCACATGGTTGCGAGGCAATTTCGGGCAGTTTTGTAGTTTTTGCCCGAAATTGCCTCGCTACCACGATAACTTTTATTGTAATGCAAATGAGAAAAGTTAACCGCTAAAAGGGCTATTGAAATGAGTTATTATAATACAATGCCGACGTTCTTGTGAAACAATTTCTGTTGTCCAGGGTTTGTAAGAATGGAGGGAGGAATACATTTTCCTGTTCGACGCTTCAGCTGCTGTTGATTGAAGAGGAAGCCAAACAACTGTGTTGAAAATCTGCTAGGGAACAATAGCCTGGGGCACTTTTATTATTCTTGTTTATATGGCACTGTTACCAAAACCGCTAATTCGTTCATTTGCATTGTCTGTAACAGTTACAGTCATCGTTTGTATCTTCCAGTATATGCAATTCACTAACACTGATTACAAAGACATCTCTGGTGGAGTGTATTCGCGAAACAGCATCACTCAGAATCAATCCAACAGCTTTCATATCAAAAAGGTTGAAAATACCTCGTCACAAGGAAAGAAGATAATAATTGCGTTTAACTATTGGGAACAACTGACGGCGGCAACACGAAACCTGCTTGAACTCACAGCCCTTGCTGCTTATGGAGGTCGCCAGGCTGTCGTTCCATTTGTGAAGAACTTGAAGTTGCTAAAGGGCTTCCGTGTGTTGGTATTCATGAATGGAGAGGATCCAACAAGCACACTAGCTACAGAGCTCACTTTGATTTGAATGCGGCCGTCAACAAAGTGTTGTATCTTCGCGATACGAGCGCTTTCTTCAATTCAGAGCTTCTTCGTATTGCGAAAGATTTTATTTCAGAAAATCTTAACCCTTTCTTCATGTCCGTTCATATTCGATCGGAACGTCTTTTAAACAAAGGAATAAATATTTCAATGGTCAATAAGTGTTTATCAAAGTTGACGGCACAAGTTCAGATAATTTCGAATGCCAGTACGATGCCACTGATCCCTGTTTTTATGGCCACAGATTTTGCAGAGTTCGGTTCTTCGTCAAAACTGGCAGCAACTGCACGAGAAAATGCTCAATTACTAAAGGAGACTTTAGGCCCATTAAAGGCGATTACTTTTCAGCCTTCAAAATACAAGCTTAACGATCGAGGTGCAGTGGCCATTGTGGAAATGAACATTCTCGCGTCCGGGAAGCACTTAGTTGTTCTTGGAGGAGGGGCCTTTCAAGGGTGGATAAAAAAGCGATTTCTAAACAAAAACGGCGATGACAGCACCAAGGTAGTAACACTGACTTGCTAACAAAAGATCGAACTATCATATAATGTATAAACTGCGGTAATATTTATACCTGCTAACTCAGTTCCTAAGTCAAATGCGTGAGATTTTCGTAGCCACTTTACCCGAATTTCCGATATTGATGCGACTTATAGATGAGATTTAGAGCAAAAATAGTGCGATTTGGGAATAAATTGCACTGCTGACAAAAAGATGCGATTTAGAGAAAAAAAATAGTGCGGTTCGGGAATAAATTGCACTGCTGAGAGCCAATCAGAATGCAAGGGTCACCAGTGATTTCAAAATGGATGTAATTAATATATAAATTATATTAATAAAATAAGAAATAACAAGAGAAAAAGGCAATTAAGTCTCTCAGAAAATTGAGATTAGGCTCCTCTTCAAGCAATGTTTGAAGTCCTTTAGTGTCGGTTTCAACTTAAGAGCAGAGTCCATTGAATTCCAAAGTTTAACTGTCCTGAAATAGAAAGTTCTTTGTCCTGTAGCGGTTGTACGCTTGGTGGTGGTAGCTCTTGAAATACATTTAGAAAATAAAGAGGCTGGTGCACACCCAGTCATGCATTTAAAGGCCATTACTGCGTGGCGATAATACAGCTGCTGTCTTACAGGTAGCCATTTTAAACCTTTAAGGATAGGGGAAATATGGTCGTATTTCCTTGAATTGCTGACGATGCGGGCAGCAAAATTTTGTACGGTTCGGATCCTACTTGCCTATTACTGACTGCCTTGATTTCTTGAGGACTTCTCTTGATAAAAAGCCAGTAATAGTCTTTACATTTGAGTTTTAATAAATCAATTTTATAGTGGGGTGAAGATTAACTTAAGGCTGTGTTGGATGTAAATTTTAGTTTGTCTATACTGTAACCCCAACCTTTTTAAGGAGTTCTTTTGATATTGCAGAAATAACTTGAATGTATTCTAGAAAATGAGATTTGACTTGGTATTTCTGATAAAACTCCTGGTAGGAAAGCAGCTTCCCATCATCTCTAAGCAGATCTTGAATTGATATAATTCCTTTTTGAAACCAACTTCGCAAGAAGAACATTTTACCTTCGATCAAGATCTCCTTGTTATTAAACAACATCATATCTTGCCCGACGGAAGCTGGTTTCAGGCATCTGTAGGCATTAGCAATGATGAAGTAGAATATATGAGGCGGAGAATACCTAGACATTTGAATATCAAACAATTCGATCTAGCAACGACCAAATATAGTGAGTTTTCGAGATCTCCACTCCAAATATATATCTAGAGGAGGGGGACATTGGGGATTTGCGGTGTTGCAGTGCATGTTGCTCATTTTTTAATGCGGTGTTGCAGTGAATAAAATCCCAGCTTGCGGTGTTGCGGTGATCTCAAACCCTACGGTGTGCGATTTTATTTCATTTTTAAATTTATCTTTTATTTCTATTTTATTTTCAAATTTGAATATTTATTTTTGTTTTTAAAATTATTTTTGATTTGATTTGATTTTCAAATTGACTAGTATCTTTTTTTTTTTGTTATGATTTTATTTACTTTTTTTTAAAATACATGATTGTTTTTGAAAAAACGCACTTTTCCTTATGGCTGTCCTAGGCCACCATATACGCGTTCATGGCAAAAAATTGCATGACATTTGCCTCTAATTTTATTAACTCGTCCCCAGACTCCCAATTTGACCCTTAAAATCACTGTGAAAACGCCCTTTTTTAAGGGAAAATCAAAATTTCGCCCATTTATGAATTACTTTTCGGAAATCCACACTCGGATTCCAGTAATTTGGTTATTCTATCTGGAAACGTTAAAATATTTTAATAACTTAAAAAATAAGTCTCGTCATTTTGACCTTGAAGTGACCAATGTCAGGTAAAGGCTTATATGAAGTTCAACCGCGCGGTCATCGCTTTTAGCGGTATAACTGATTTTAATAGGCATAATGTCAACATCCACACTCGGTTTTGAAGAGACTGGAATCTTGTGAACATTTTGGTGGGAAATATGATTTAGTTGGAGTGAAAAAAAAATCGTCATTTTGCCATTTTTTCAGTGTACTATGGAGTCGACTGAGCCAATTTTGGCTTCTATTAGTCTGTATCTATTCGCATGCTCTTCTGTCAATGCATGGCCTGGCAATTTATGAATTATTTTTCGGAAATCCACACTCGGATTCCAGTAATATGGTTATTATTCTATCTAGAAACGTTAGAATATTTTAATAACTTTTTAAAAAAAGTACCGCTCCTGCCTTGAAGTGAGAAATTTCGTATAAAGGCTTGTATGAAGTTCGACCGCGAGGTCATCGCTTTAATAACGCGCACGCCCGGAGTAAATGTCTCGTCTGAGGGATCAATATTTTGGAATGTTTACCGTAGAGTTTCGACGGAAAGTAAGGACCCCCGAAAGTAACGTCAATTTTTTGTGGCCGCTAGTAAATCCCGAAAGTAGCGAACCCCCGAAAGTAGCGACCCCCCTGACAGTAGCGAGACCAAGTTTTTTAAATTGTATATACCTTTAATTTGTCAATCATGCAATAGTCAAAATTTTAATGTACAATTATATGTTCGTGCAGTGTCACAAATATTATTTGTTCACGATAAGGCACTTTAATTTACAAGGGGAAGCTCTATGCCGCCATTCGTCCTTGTCATCAGTTCACTGATGTAGCGATGTAAGAACTAATTTCGTATTAACAACAGGAACGTTACTAAAAATGTGGTTGTTGTTCATCGTGGTGTGTAAGATAGGTAAACGATTTTTCGTTTGTCTCACGATGGAGTCACTTTAAGATGTTGATCGCGACGTTTCGACTGCTATTACTGCTAGTCTTCATCAGGCGATGAGGTCGATTGGTTACGTGTCGCTTATGTAGCATGTTGGCTTGTTGCTATTGGTGCATTTCGATCCTCATTATTATTCCGAAAAGATGTTGTTCCCTCTCCGGTCCGATTTGATATCGGTCGGCTGTTATGCTTCTTGATTGTAGGCATCCACGCTTCGGAAATTTTAATTCCACTATCTCTGTTGATGTTATTAGGATGAAGTCTTGTATGTGGATGGCCTCTTTAACTCTACGGGTGTACCAGTGTGGGTCACGGTCAATAAACTTAACCTCGTCCCAAATAGGAAAATGCCCGGTCTTGTTAGGGTGTTCTGAAACCGCGGAGGTTTGAGTACGAGCAAGCCGTATGTCTCTATCGTGTTCTTTTATCCTTTCATGCATAGACCTCCCTGTTTCTCCGATATACACTTTGCCGCATTTGCAAGGAATCTTGTAGACAACACCGTCCTGTTTATTAGAGTCGAGGACGTCCTTAGGTCGTACTAAGTGTGACCTGAGAGTTGTGTCAGATTTGAAAACAGTGCGTACGCCTTGTTGTTGTAGGCAGCGGCGAAGAACCTCTGATACACCTTTGATATAGGGCAATACTGCAGTAGATTTAAAATCCTGCGTGGATTCCTTCTTTGTTGTTGGTCCTTTCGTTTTTGTGATTTTTTGTACAAACGAGGAAGGATATCAGTTAGAAACAAGAACCGACGACAAATGTTTCTTTTCGTTGGAGATAACTGATGGTCTAGTAATGAGGTGTTTGGCTCGGTCATACAGACATTTCACAATACCACGCTTAACTGACTGCGGATGGTGTGAATCATAGGCCAGGTATTGATCAGTATGAGTAGGTTTCCTATATACACTGGTAGTGAGAAGGCCGTTTGAGTCCCTTGTAACTGACGTGTCTAGGAAAGGGATAGTGTTGTCTTTCTCTGTTTCCATGGTAAAACGAATGGTAGGCTGTTGGTTGTTGAGATGTTGCAAGAAACCGTCGACATTGCTTTGATCTAATATGGTAAATGTGTCATCTACATATCGCTTCCAGATCTTAGGTTTATATGGCGAAGTTGCTATTGCCTGTTCTTCAAATTCTTCCATGTAGATGTTTGCTATAACCGCGGAGACTGGACTCCCCATGGCTGCTCCGTCTTTTTGTTCGTAAATCGATCCATCGTACTGGAAATACGTAGATCTCAAAACGAAGTTCAAGAGGTCGGCAATCTGTGTTGGTGTTAGCGTTGTGCGGTCAGCAAGGCCGGGATCATTCTCTAGTTTTCGCAAGGTTGCCTGTACGGCACCTTCTATCGGCACATTGGTAAAGAGTGATTCTACGTCAAAAGATACCATGACTTCGTTGTCCTGTATTTTTTCACGGCTAATGGTGGACACGAAATGAGTAGAGTTGGCAACTGCATAGTCTGATTTACCTGTCAGTGGGGACAGGATATCTGCTAAGTAAGCAGACAAATCATAAGCGAAAGTATTGACACATGATACAATAGGTCTCAAAGGTATGTTGGTCTTGTGTATCTTAGGTAAGCCGTATATTCTAGGTGGTTGTTTGTGTCTAGGTCTGATCTTGTTATAGACAGTTTCTGATATATGTCCACCTCGTTTCAAATTAAGGAGCTTATCAGTTAGTTTACGGCTCAGACGCTCGGTTGGGTCTTTTTTAAGGAGCTGATATGGACCTGTCTCAATCAGTGTTTTCATTTTGTCATGGTAGGTGTCAGTGTCAGGAAAGTTTCTTCAAATTGAAATTGAAAACTCTATATAGTTTTCGTCGATTAACACGAACGTGTTTCTTCCAATTAAATGACACTGCATGAGATATCGGTACGGGGTACAGACTAAAACGCAGCGGGGCGTCATGCAATACAATCGAAGCAGTTTGGCTTTCCTCCTCTGAGTCAGTGAAGAACTCGATCTCCTCAATATCGGCTGATTCCCCCATGCGGTAGACCAGTGAACCATCAATATTTATTTCACTGTCCCTGCTACCGGAAATGGGTAGTGAAATTCCACATTTCACAAATGAACGGATAACTGTGTCTTTCAGCCGGTGCGAGGTCTCTTGCCATGCCGTACCCACCCATTTTGTGAAAAGTACACGCCGATCACCAGCAGTCACTTTTTCCGTCATAAAGCGCTCTGGATTTGCGGACAAGTGTTCCGTGGCTAGTCTGTCAACACTTTTCTTAAATTCTGCATTAAATGTAACGACCCCCCGAAAGTAGCGACACCCGGCAAAGGCTGCTAATTCCGAAAGTAACGAGGGTCGCTACTATTGGAACTCTACGATATTTAGCCTACATATTTCTCCTAAATCAAAAAGACACCAAAGACTTACATTCCTTCCTCTTTATTACAATCAATTTTGAACATTAAGTACCTCCCGATATTTTTAGGGCAATTAAGAAATATGACGCTTTATAAGTTCAAGATATTAACCGCGCTTCGCTTCGAAAACTGAAGGAGACAATGGCCGACCATTTCACACTAGAAGACGGATAAATCGTCTGGACGGACAAGTCGTCCGACGATTTGTTCGTGTAATGTGAATTCTAGACTGACAACTCACCTTGTGTTAGTCATCGTTAATTCATATCTGAACGAACAAACAGACGATTTTGAAAGCAAGGGGCCTGGCACTAACAGGCTTGGTTACCTTGCTTTCTATCCGCCATTTTGATTTTCCCATAAACCATCACTCCCTTTACTAGTTCCATTTCCCTTAGCGAGTACTGGGACCGAGATACAACCATTTGTTCGTCTGGTGTGAATTTAAGTCGGACTTTGGACGACTTATCCGTCTAAACGAACAAATCGTCCTCGAAAAATCGTCTTAATAGACGGCCAAATCGACGGACAAAATCAGACGACTTTTACGTCCAAAATTTTGTTCGTCCCGTTTTCACACTAAGACGACTTGTCCGTCTGAGACGACTTGTCCGTCCAGACGACTTGTCCGTCTGAGACGACTTGTCCAATCCGTCCAGACGACTTGTCCGTCTCTAGTGTGAAAACGGCCAATATATTCAGAATAGCCCTTTTCGTGGTTAACTTTTCTCATTTGCATTACAATAAAGGACAACATGGTTGCGAGGCAATTTCGGGCAGTTTTGTAGTTTTTGCCCGAAATTGCCTCGCTACCACGATGACTTTTATTGTAAAGCAAATGAGAAAAGTTAACCGCTAAAAGGGCTATTGAAATGAGTTATTATAATACAATGCCGACGTTCTTGTGAAACAATTTCTGTTGTCCAGGGTTTGAAAGAACAGAGGGAGGAATATATTTTCCTGTTCGACGCTTCAGCTGCTGTTGATTGAAGAGGAAGCCAAACAACTGTGTTGAAAATCTGCTAGGGAACAATAGCCTGGGGCACTTTTATTGTTCTTGTTTATATGGCACTGTTACCAAAACCGCTAATTCGTTCATTTGCATTGTCTGTAACAGTTACAGTCATCGTTTGTATCTTCCAGTATATGCAATTCACTAACACTGATTACAAAGACATCTCTGGTGGAGTATATTCGCGAAACAGCATCACTCAGAATCAATCCAACAGCTTTCATATCAAAAAGGTTGAAAATACCTCGTCACAAGGAAAGAAGATAATAATTGCGTTTTACTATTGGGAACAACTGACGGCGGCAACACGAAACCTGCTTGAACTCACAGCCCTTGCTGCTTATGGAGGTCGCCAGGCTGTCGTTCCATTTGTGAAGAACTCGCATTTTTATGGTAAAAAGAACAGCCCAACACTCGCGCTCTACATCAACGTGACTGTGCTAAATCGCACACTTGTTTCGGCGCACGGCCTCGGTGCCGCGTTAATAAACTGGAAAGTTTTTCAGGATGTATGCAATGGACGACTAGACGTTTTGGTGTATTTTGATTATACAGACCTAAATAAAACTAAAACCTACAGCCTGGACAAGCCATACAGTCCTTGCAAAAATCGTCATAGCTTCACATTTCAAGGTATCAAGATTGCAACAGCAATTTGTGTAAATGTTTTTGCTCTTGACTCAGCTGAGAGGTTTGAAGTTGAAGTTGCCAAAGGGCTTCCGTGTGTTGGTATTCATGAATGGAGGGGATCCAACAAGCACACTAGCTACAGAGCTCACTTTGATTTGAATGCAGCCGTCTACAAAGTGTTGTATCTTCGCGATACGAGCGCTTTCTTCAATTCAGAGCTTCTTCGTATTGCGAAAGATTTTATTTCAGAAAATCTTAGCCCTTTCTTCATGTCCGTTCATATTCGATCGGAACGTCTTTTAAACAAAGGAATAAATATTTCAATGGTCAATAAGTGTTTATCAAAGTTGACGGCACAAGTTCAGATAATTTCGAATGCCAGTACGATGCCACTGATCCCTGTTTTTATGGCCACAGATTTTGCAGAGTTCGGTTCTTCGTCGAAACTGGCAGCAACTGCACGAGAAAATGCTCAATTACTAAAGGAGACTTTAGGTCCATTAAAGGCGATTACTTTTCAGCCTTCAAAATACAAGCTTAACGATCGAGGTGCTGTGGCCATTGTGGAAATGAACATTCTCGCGTCCGGGAAGCACTTAGTTGTTCTTGGAGGAGGGGCCTTTCAAGGGTGGATAAAAAAGCGATTTCTAAACAAAAACGGCGATGACAGCACCAAGGTAGTAACACTGGCTTGCTAACAAAAGATCGAACTATAGTATAATGTAAACTGCGGTAATATTTATACCTGCTAACTCAGTTCGTAAGTCAAATGCGTGAGATTTTCGTAGCCACCTTACCCGAATTTCCGATATTGATGCGACTTATAGATGAGATTTAGAGTAAAAATAGTGCGATTCGGGAATAAATTGCACTGCTGACAAAAAGATGCGATTATAGAGAAAAAAAATAGTGCGGTTCGGGAATAAATTGCACTGCTGAGAGCCAATCAGAATGCAAGGATCACCAGTGATTTCAAAATGGATGTAATTAATATATAAATTATATTAATTAAATAAGAAATAACAAGAGAAAAAGGCAATTAAGTCTCTCAGAAAATTGAGATTAGGCTCCTCTTCAAGCAATGTTTGAAGTCCTTTAGTGTCGGTTTCAACTTAAGAGCAGAGTCCATTGAATTCCAAAGTTTAACTGTCCTGAAATAGAAAGTTCTTTGTCCTGTAGCGGTTGTTCGCTTGGTGGTGGTAACTCTTGAAATACATTTAGAAAATAAAGAGGCTGGTGCACACCCAGTCATGCATTTAAAGGCCATTACTGCGTGGCGATAATACAGCTGCTGTCTTACAGGTAGCCATTTTAAACCTTTAAGGATAGGGGAAATATGGTCGTATTTCCTTGAATTGCTCACGATGCGGGCAGCAAAATTTTGTACGGTTCGTAGAGCCCCCTCGGTTCGCATTACCTTCGCTCGCTCGCAGCCCGGATGATCGCCGATCGCGTATTTGCTCGCCCGCTCGACTATCCAGAGAGGGACTGCTAGCAGTCCATTCGGATCCTACTTGCCCTTTACTGACTGCCTTGATTTCTTGAGGAGTGCTCTTTATAAAAAGCCACTGAATAGTCTTTACATTTGAGTTTTAATAAATCCATTTTATAGTGGGGTGAATATTAACTTAAGGCTGTGTTGGATGTAAATTTTAGTTTGTCTATACTGTAACCCCAACCTTTTTAAGGAGTTCTTTTGATATTGCAGAAATAACTTGAAAGTATTCTAGAAAATGCAATTTGACTTGGTATTTCTGATAAAACTCCTGGTAGGACAGCAGCTTCTCATCATCTCTAAGCAGATCTTGAATGGATATAATTCCCTTTTGAAACCAACTTCGCAAGAAGATCATTTTACCTTCGATCAAGATCTCCTTGTTATTGAACAAAATCATATCTTGGCTGAAGCTGGTTTCATACAGGTCCTTGAGTTCAAAAAAGGAGAGTACGATTTGTTCGTTAAACGGTGGTAAATTTACATGACGCAAAAGCTTTTTATCAAAATTACATCGCAGGAGGAAATTGAGACCACCTACTTTGTCAAAATTGTACTCGGGATTTACTTTTCAATTCTCACTTCTGTATAATAGCTGGTCAACAGAAAGAAACCTGGCAATCCATATGAGCTTTAAAGCTTTGGCCACGATTTCAATATTTGGCATCCGCAATCCTCCCTCTGGGTAGTCTTGATAAAGGACTCGCCTCTTAATCTTGGTTTTTGCTCCACAGAAAACTAAAAAGCGACGTCGTCGTTGAAGAAAAAAATTCTGTAGGCATTAGCAATGATGAAGTAGAATATATGAGGCGGAGAATACCTAGACATTTGGATATCAAACAACGACCAAATATAGTGTGTTTTCGAGATCTCCAAATATCCAGAGGAGGGGGACATTGGGGATTTGCGGTGTTGCAGTGTTGCTCATTTTTAAATGCGGTGTTGCGGTGAATAAAATCCCAGCTTGCGGTGTTGCGGTGATCTCAAACCCTACGGTGTGCGATTTTATTTCATTTTTAAATTTATCTTTTATTTTTATTTTATTTTCAAATTTGAATATTTTATTTTTGTTTTTAAAATTATTTTTGATTTTGATTTGATTTGATTTTCAAATTGACTAGTATCTTATTTTTTGTTATGATTTTATTTACTTTTTTTAAAATACATAATTGTTTTAGAAAATACGCACTTTTCCTTATGGCAGTCCTAGGCCACCATATACGCGTTCATGGCAAAAAATTGGGTGACATTTGCCTCTAATTTTATTAACTCGTCCCCAGACTCCCAATTTGAATTACTTTTCGGAAATCCACAATCGGATTCCAGTAATATGGTTATTATTCTATCTAGAAACGTTAGAATATTTTAATAACTTTTTAAAAAAAGTACCGTCATTTTTACCATGAAGTGAGAAATTTCGTATAAAGGCTTGTATGAAGTTCAACCGCGCGGTCATCACTTTAAGCGTTCTAACTCATTTTAACAGGCGCAATGTCAACATCCACACTCGGTTTGGAAAGACTGGAATCTAGTAAACATTTCGGTGGGAAATTTGCTTTGGTTCGAGCGAATAAACCTCCGTAATTCTGCACTTTTCAACCGAAAGATTTCCGTTTAACCCCATACATTAGTTATGCATACCGTTCTTAAAACTAAAACGCCAAAACAAAAGCGCATACATACATAATTATGAGCAATAGTTCATGTAGTAACGCGCACGCCCGGAGCAAATGTCTCGTCTGAGGGATCAATATTTTGGAATGTTTACCGTAGAGTTTCGACGGAAAGTAAGGACCCCCGAAAGTAACGTCAATTTTTTGTGGCCGCTAGTAAATCCCGAAAGTAGCGACCCCCCCGAAAGTAGCGACCCCCCTGAAAGTAGCGAGACCAAGTTTTTTTAAATTGTATATACCTTTAATTTGTCAATCATGCAATAGTCAAAATTTTAATGTACAATTATATGTTCGTGCAGTGTCACAAATATTATTTGTTCACGATAAGGCACTTTAATTTACAAGGGGAATCTCTATGCCACCATTCGTCCTTGTCATCAGTTCACTGATGTAGCGATGTAAGAACTACACCGATATACCGTAATTTCGTATTAACAACAGGAACGTTTCTTCAAATTGAAATTGAAAACTCTATATAGTTTTCGTCGATTAACACGAACTTGTTTCTTCCAATTAAATGACATTGCATGAGATAGCGGTACGGGGTACAGACTAAAACGCAGCGGTGCGTCATGCAGTACAATCGAAGCAGTTTAGCTTTCCTCCTCTGAGTCAGTGAAGAACTCGATCTCCTCAATATCGGCTGATTCCCCCATGCGGTAGACCAGTAAACCATCAATATTTATTTCACTGTCCCTGCTACCGGAAATGGGTAGTGAAATTCCACATTTCACAAATGAACGGATAACTGTGTCTTTCAGCCGGCGCGAGGTCTCTTACCATGCCGTACCCACCCATTTCGTGAAAAGCACACGCCGATCACCAGCAGTCACTTTTCCCGTCATAAAGCGCTTTGGATTTTCGGACAAGTGTTCCGTGGCTAGTCTCTCAAAACTTTTCTTAAATTCTGCATTAAATGTAACGACCCCCCGAAAGTAACGACGTAACGAGGGTCGCTACTATCGGAACTCTACGATATTTAGCCTACATATTTCGCCTAAATAAAAAAGACACCGAAGACTTGCATTCCTTCCTCTTTACTACAATCAATTTTGGACATTAGGTACCTCCCAATATTTTTAGGGCAATTAAGAAATATGATGCTTTATAATTTCAAGATATTCACCACGCTTCGCTCCGAAAACTGAAGGAGACAAAAAGCTTAAAGCCATGACCGCAAGGCCGGGTATGGGTTAGGGTAAATAGCATTGCAAAAACATCCCACACTACCTTGCGGTCTTGGCTTTTCGCCTTTTTCATCCGACAACGTTAATTGAAATAGCTGTATTCAGAATAGCCCTTTTCGTGGTTAACTTTTCTCATTTGCATTACAATAAAAGACAACGTGGTTGCGAGGCAATTTCGGGCAGTTTTTAGTTTCTGCCCGAAATTGCCTCGCTACCACGAAGAGCCACGATGACGTTTATTGTAATGCAAATGAGAAAAGTTAACCGCTAAAAGGGCTATTGAAATGAGTTATTATAATACAATGCCGACGTTCTTGTGAAACAATTTCTGTTGTCCAGGGTTTGAAAGAACAGGGGGAGGAATATATTTTCCTGTTCGACGCTTCAGCTGCTGTTGATTGAAGAGGAAGCCAAACAACTGTGTTGAAAATCTGCTAGGGAACAATAGCCTGGGGCACTTTTATTGTTCTTGTTTATATGGCACTGTTACCAAAACCGCTAATTCGTTCATTTGCATTGTCTGTAACAGTTACAGTCATCGTTTGTATCTTCCAGTATATGCAATTCACTAACACTGATTACAAAGACATCTCTGGTGGAGTATATTCGCGAAACAGCATCACTCAGAATCAATCCAACAGCTTTCATATCAAAAAGGTTGAAAATACCTCGTCACAAGGAAAGAAGATAATAATTGCGTTTTACTATTGGGAACAACTGAAGGCGGCAACACGAAACCTGCTTGAACTCACAGCCCTTGCTGCTTATGGAGGTCGCCAGGCTGTCGTTCCATTTGTGAAGAACTCGCATTTTTATGGTAAAAAGAACAGCCCAACACTCGCGCTCTACATCAACGTGACTGTGCTAAATCGCACACTTGTTTCGGCGCACGGCCTCGGTGCGTTAATAAACTGGAAAGTTTTTCAGGATGTATGCAATGGACGACTAGACGTTTTGGTGTATTTTGATTATACAGACCTAAATAAAACTAAAACCTACAGCCTGGACAAGCCATACAGTCCTTGCAAAAATCGTCATAGCTTCACATTTCAAGGTATCAAGATTGCAACAGCAATTTGTGTAAATGTTTTTGCTCTTGACTCAGCTGAGAGGTTTGAAGTTGAAGTTGCCAAAGGGCTTCCGTGTGTTGGTATTCATGAATGGAGAGGATCCAACAAGCACACTAGCTACAGAGCTCACTTTGATTTGAATGCAGCCGTCAACAAAGTGTTGTATCTTCGCGATACGAGCGCTTTCTTCAATTCAGAGCTTCTTCGTATTGCGAAAGATTTTATTTCAGAAAATCTTAGCCCTTTCTTCATGTCCGTTCATATTCGATCGGAACGTCTTTTAAACAAAGGAATAAATATTTCAATGGTCAATAAGTGTTTATCAAAGTTGACGGCACAAGTTCAGATAATTTCGAATGCCAGTACGATGCCACTGATCCCTGTTTTTATGGCCACAGATTTTGCAGAGTTCGGTTCTTCGTCGAAACTGGCAGCAACTGCACGAGAAAATGCTCAATTACTAAAGGAGACTTTAGGCCCATTAAAGGCGATTACTTTTCAGCCTTCAAAATACAAGCTTAACGATCGAGGTGCAGTGGCCATTGTGGAAATGAACATTCTCGCGTCCGGGAAGCACTTAGTTGTTCTTGGAGGAGGGGCCTTTCAAGGATGGATAAAAAAGCGATTTCTAAAGAAAAACGGCGATGACAGCACCAAGGTAGTAACACTGACTTGCTAACAAAAGATCGAACTATCATATAATGTATAAACTGCGGTAATATTTATACCTGCTAACTCAGTTCCTAAGTCAAATGCGTGAGATTTTCGTAGCCACTTTACCCGAATTTCCGATATTGATGCGACTTATAGATGAGATTTAGAGCAAAAATAGTGCGATTTGGGAATAAATTGCACTGCTGACAAAAAGATGCGATTTAGAGAAAAAAAATAGTGCGGTTCGGGAATAAATTGCACTGCTGAGAGCCAATCAGAATGCAAGGATCACCAGTGATTTCAAAATGGATGTAATTAATATATAAATTATATTAATAAAATAAGAAATAACAAGAGAAAAAGGCAATTAAGTCTCTCAGAAAATTGAGATTAGGCTCCTCTTCAAGCAATGTTTGAAGTCGTTGAGTGTCGGTTTCAACTTAAGAGCAGAGTCCAATGAATTCCAAAGTTTAACTGTCCTGAAATAGAAAGTTCTTTGTCCTGTAGCGGTTGTACGCTTGGTGGTGGTAACTCTTGAAATATATTTAGAAAATAAAGAGGCTGGTGCACACCCAGTCATGCATTTAAAGGCCATTACTGCGTGGCGATAATACAGCTGCTGTCTTACAGGTAGCCATTTTAAACCTTTAAGGATAGGGGAAATATGGTCGTATTTGCTTGAATTTCTGACGATGCGGGCAGCAAAATTTTGTACGGTTCGGATCCTACTTGCCCCTTACTGACTGCCTTGATTTCTTGATGACTGCTCTTGATAAAAAGCCAGTAATAGTCTTTACATTTGAGTTTTAATAAATCAATTTTATAGTGGGGTGAAGATTAACTTAAGGCTGTGTTGGATGTAAATTTTAGTTTGTCTATACTGTAACCCCAACCTTTTTAAGGAGTTCTTTTGATATTGCAGAAATAACTTGAAAGTATTCTAGAAAATGCAATTTGACTTGGTATTTCTGATGAAACTCCTGGTAGGACAGCAGCTTCTCATCGTCTCTTAGCAGATCTTGAATTGATATAATTCCCTTTTGAAACCAACTTCGCAAGAAGATCATTTTACCTTCGATCAAGATCTCCTTGTTATTGAACAAAATCATATCTTGGCTGAAGCTGGTTTCATACAGGTCCTTGAGTTCAAAAAAGGAGAGTACGATTTGTTCGTTAAAAGGTGGTAAATTTACATGACGCAAAAGCTTTTTATCAAAATTACATCGCAGGAGGAAATTGAGACCACCTACTTTGTCAAAATTGTACTCGGGATTTACTTTTCAATTCTCACTTCTGTATAATAGCTGGTCAACAGAAAGAAACCTGGCAATCCATATGAGCTTTAAAGCTTTGGCCACGATTTCAATATTTGGCATCCGCAATCCTCCCTCTGGGTAGTCTTGATAAAGGACTCGCCTCTTAATCTTGGTTTTTGCTCCACAGAAAACTAAAAAGCGACGTCGTCGTTGAAGAAAAAAATTCTGTAGGCATTAGCAATGATGAAGTAGAATATATGAGGCGGAGAATACCTAGACATTTGGATATCAAACAACGACCAAATATAGTGTGTTTTCGAGATCTCCAAATATCCAGAGGAGGGGGACATTGGGGATTTGCGGTGTTGCAGTGTTGCTCATTTTTTAATGCGGTGTTGCGGTGAATAAAATCCCAGCTTGCGGTGTTGCGGTGATCTCAAACCCTACGGTGTGCGATTTTATTTCATTTTTAAATTTATCTTTTATTTTTATTTTATTTTCAAATTTGAATATTTTATTTTTGTTTTTAAAATTATTTTTGATTTTGATTTGATTTGATTTTCAAATTGACTAGTATCTTATTTTTTGTTATGATTTTATTTACTTTTTTTAAAATACATAATTGTTTTAGAAAATACGCACTTTTCCTTATGGCAGTCCTAGGCCACCATATACGCGTTCATGGCAAAAAATTGGGTGACATTTGCCTCTAATTTTATTAACTCGTCCCCAGACTCCCAATTTGAATTACTTTTCGGAAATCCACAATCGGATTCCAGTAATATGGTTATTATTCTATCTAGAAACGTTAGAATATTTTAATAACTTTTTAAAAAAAGTACCGTCATTTTTACCATGAAGTGAGAAATGTCGTATAAAGGCTTGTATGAAGTTCGACCGCGCGGTCATCACTTTAAGCGTTCTAACTCATTTTAACAGGCGCAATGTCAACATCCACACTCGGTTTGGAAAGATTGGAATCTAGTAAACATTTCGGTGGGAAATTTGCTTTGGTTCGAGCGAATAAACCTCCGTAATTCTGCACTTTTCAGCCGAAAGATTTCCGTTTAACCCCACACATTAGTTATGCATACCGTTCTTAAAACTAAAACGCCAAAACAAAAGCGCATACATACATAATTATGAGCAATAGTTCATGTAGTAACGCGCACGCCCGGAGCAAATGTCTCGTCTGAGGGATCAATATTTTGGAATGTTTACCGTAGAGTTTCGACGGAAAGTAAGGACCCCCGAAAGTAACGTCAATTTTTTGTGGCCGCTAGTAAATCCCGAAAGTAGCGACCCCCCTGAAAGTAGCGAGACCAAGTTTTTTTAAATTGTATATACCTTTAATTTGTCAATCATGCAATAGTCAAAATTTTAATGTACAATTATATGTTCGTGCAGTGTCACAAATATTATTTGTTCACGATAAGGCACTTTAATTTACAAGGGGAATCTCTATGCCACCATTCGTCCTTGTCATCAGTTCACTGATGTAGCGATGTAAGAACTAAACCGATATACCGTAATTTCGTATTAACAACAGGAACGTTTCTTCAAATTGAAATTGAAAACTCTATATAGTTTTCGTCGATTAACACGAACTTGTTTCTTCCAATTAAATGACATTGCATGAGATACCGGTACGGGGTACAGACTAAAACGCAGCGGTGCGTCATGCAGTACAATCGAAGCAGTTTAGCTTTCCTCCTCTGAGTCAGTGAAGAACTCGATCTCCTCAATATCGGCTGATTCCCCCATGCGGTAGACCAGTAAACCATCAATATTTATTTCACTGTCCCTGCTACCGGAAATGGGTAGTGAAATTCCACATTTCACAAATGAACGGATAACTGTGTCCTTCAGCCGGCGCGAGGTCTCTTACCATGCCGTACCCACCCATTTCGTGAAAAGCACACGCCGATCACCAGCAGTCACTTTTCCCGTCATAAAGCGCTTTGGATTTTCGGACAAGTGTTCCGTGGCTAGTCTCTCAAAACTTTTCTTAAATTCTGCATTAAATGTAACGACCCCCCGAAAGTAACGACGTAACGAGGGTCGCTACTATCGGAACTCTACGATATTTAGCCTACATATTTCGCCTAAATAAAAAAGACACCGAAGACTTGCATTCCTTCCTCTTTACTACAATCAATTTTGGACATTAGGTACCTCCCAATATTTTTAGGGCAATTAAGAAATATGATGCTTTATAATTTCAAGATATTCACCACGCTTCGCTCCGAAAACTGAAGGAGACAAAAAAGCTTAAAGCCATGACCGCAAGGTGGTATGGGTTAGGGTAAATAGCATTGCAAAAACATCCCACACTACCTTGCGGTCTTGGCTTTTCGCCTTTTTCATCCGACAACGTTAATTGAAATAGCTGTATTCAGAATAGCCCTTTTCGTGGTTAACTTTTCTCATTTGCATTACAATAAAAGACAACGTGGTTGCGAGGCAATTTCGGGCAGTTTTTAGTTTCTGCCCGAAATTGCCTCGTTACCACGAAGAGCCACGATGACGTTTATTGTAATGCAAATGAGAAAAGTTAACCGCTAAAAGGGCTATTGAAATGAGTTATTATAATACAATGCCGACGTTCTTGTGAAACAATTTCTGTTGTCCAGGGTTTGAAAGAACAGAGGGAGGAATATATTTTCCTGTTCGACGCTTCAGCTGCTGTTGATTGAAGAGGAAGCCAAACAACTGTGTTGAAAATCTGCTAGGGAACAATAGCCTGGGGCACTTTTATTGTTCTTGTTTATATGGCACTGTTACCAAAACCGCTAATTCGTTCATTTGCATTGTCTGTAACAGTTACAGTCATCGTTTGTATCTTCCAGTATATGCAATTCACTAACACTGATTACAAAGACATCTCTGGTGGAGTATATTCGCGAAACAGCATCACTCAGAATCAATCCAACAGCTTTCATATCAAAAAGGTTGAAAATACCTCGTCACAAGGAAAGAAGATAATAATTGCGTTTTACTATTGGGAACAACTGACGGCGGCAACACGAAACCTGCTTGAACTCACAGCCCTTGCTGCTTATGGAGGTCGCCAGGCTGTCGTTCCATTTGTGAAGAACTCGCATTTTTATGGTAAAAAGAACAGCCCAACACTCGCGCTCTACATCAACGTGACTGTGCTAAATCGCACACTTGTTTCGGCGCACGGCCTCGGTGCGTTAATAAACTGGAAAGTTTTTCAGGATGTATGCAATGGACGACTAGACGTTTTGGTGTATTTTGATTATACAGACCTAAATAAAACTAAAACCTACAGCCTGGACAAGCCATACAGTCCTTGCAAAAATCGTCATAGCTTCACATTTCAAGGTATCAAGATTGCAACAGCAATTTGTGTAAATGTTTTTGCTCTTGACTCAGCTGAGAGGTTTGAAGTTGAAGTTGCCAAAGGGCTTCCGTGTGTTGGTATTCATGAATGGAGAGGATCCAACAAGCACACTAGCTACAGAGCTCACTTTGATTTGAATGCAGCCATCAACAAAGTGTTGTATCTTCGCGATACGAGCGCTTTCTTCAATTCAGAGCTTCTTCGTATTGCGAAAGATTTTATTTCAGAAAATCTTAGCCCTTTCTTCATGTCCGTTCATATTCGATCGGAACGTCTTTTAAACAAAGGAATAAATATTTCAATGGTCAATAAGTGTTTATCAAAGTTGACGGCACAAGTTCAGATAATTTCGAATGCCAGTACGATGCCACTGATCCCTGTTTTTATGGCCACAGATTTTGCAGAGTTCGGTTCTTCGTCGAAACTGGCAGCAACTGCACGAGAAAATGCTCAATTACTAAAGGAGACTTTAGGCCCATTAAAGGCGATTACTTTTCAGCCTTCAAAATACAAGCTTAACGATCGAGGTGCAGTGGCCATTGTGGAAATGAACATTCTCGCGTCCGGGAAGCACTTAGTTGTTCTTGGAGGAGGGGCCTTTCAAGGATGGATAAAAAAGCGATTTCTAAAGAAAAACGGCGATGACAGCACCAAGGTAGTAACACTGACTTGCTAACAAAAGATCGAACTATCATATAATGTATAAACTGCGGTAATATTTATACCTGCTAACTCAGTTCCTAAGTCAAATGCGTGAGATTTTCGTAGCCACTTTACCCGAATTTCCGATATTGATGCGACTTATAGATGAGATTTAGAGCAAAAATAGTGCGATTTGGGAATAAATTGCACTGCTGACAAAAAGATGCGATTTAGAGAAAAAAAATAGTGCGGTTCGGGAATAAATTGCACTGCTGAGAGCCAATCAGAATGCAAGGATCACCAGTGATTTCAAAATGGATGTAATTAATATATAAATTATATTAATAAAATAAGAAATAACAAGAGAAAAAGGCAATTAAGTCTCTCAGAAAATTGAGATTAGGCTCCTCTTCAAGCAATGTTTGAAGTCGTTGAGTGTCGGTTTCAACTTAAGAGCAGAGTCCAATGAATTCCAAAGTTTAACTGTCCTGAAATAGAAAGTTCTTTGTCCTGTAGCGGTTGTACGCTTGGTGGTGGTAACTCTTGAAATATATTTAGAAAATAAAGAGGCTGGTGCACACCCAGTCATGCATTTAAAGGCCATTACTGCGTGGCGATAATACAGCTGCTGTCTTACAGGTAGCCATTTTAAACCTTTAAGGATAGGGGAAATATGGTCGTATTTGCTTGAATTTCTGACGATGCGGGCAGCAAAATTTTGTACGGTTCGGATCCTACTTGCCCCTTACTGACTGCCTTGATTTCTTGATGACTGCTCTTGATAAAAAGCCAGTAATAGTCTTTACATTTGAGTTTTAATAAATCAATTTTATAGTGGGGTGAAGATTAACTTAAGGCTGTGTTGGATGTAAATTTTAGTTTGTCTATACTGTAACCCCAACCTTTTTAAGGAGTTCTTTTGATATTGCAGAAATAACTTGAAAGTATTCTAGAAAATGCAATTTGACTTGGTATTTCTGATGAAACTCCTGGTAGGACAGCAGCTTCTCATCGTCTCTTAGCAGATCTTGAATTGATATAATTCCCTTTTGAAACCAACTTCGCAAGAAGATCATTTTACCTTCGATCAAGATCTCCTTGTTATTGAACAAAATCATATCTTGGCTGAAGCTGGTTTCATACAGGTCCTTGAGTTCAAAAAAGGAGAGTACGATTTGTTCGTTAAAAGGTGGTAAATTTACATGACGCAAAAGCTTTTTATCAAAATTACATCGCAGGAGGAAATTGAGACCACCTACTTTGTCAAAATTGTACTCGGGATTTACTTTTCAATTCTCACTTCTGTATAATAGCTGGTCAACAGAAAGAAACCTGGCAATCCATATGAGCTTTAAAGCTTTGGCCACGATTTCAATATTTGGCATCCGCAATCCTCCCTCTGGGTAGTCTTGATAAAGGACTCGCCTCTTAATCTTGGTTTTTGCTCCACAGAAAACTAAAAAGCGACGTCGTCGTTGAAGAAAAAAATTCTGTAGGCATTAGCAATGATGAAGTAGAATATATGAGGCGGAGAATACCTAGACATTTGGATATCAAACAACGACCAAATATAGTGTGTTTTCGAGATCTCCAAATATCCAGAGGAGGGGGACATTGGGGATTTGCGGTGTTGCAGTGTTGCTCATTTTTTAATGCGGTGTTGCGGTGAATAAAATCCCAGCTTGCGGTGTTGCGGTGATCTCAAACCCTACGGTGTGCGATTTTATTTCATTTTTAAATTTATCTTTTATTTTTATTTTATTTTCAAATTTGAATATTTTATTTTTGTTTTTAAAATTATTTTTGATTTTGATTTGATTTGATTTTCAAATTGACTAGTATCTTATTTTTTGTTATGATTTTATTTACTTTTTTTAAAATACATAATTGTTTTAGAAAATACGCACTTTTCCTTATGGCAGTCCTAGGCCACCATATACGCGTTCATGGCAAAAAATTGGGTGACATTTGCCTCTAATTTTATTAACTCGTCCCCAGACTCCCAATTTGAATTACTTTTCGGAAATCCACAATCGGATTCCAGTAATATGGTTATTATTCTATCTAGAAACGTTAGAATATTTTAATAACTTTTTAAAAAAAGTACCGTCATTTTTACCATGAAGTGAGAAATGTCGTATAAAGGCTTGTATGAAGTTCGACCGCGCGGTCATCACTTTAAGCGTTCTAACTCATTTTAACAGGCGCAATGTCAACATCCACACTCGGTTTGGAAAGATTGGAATCTAGTAAACATTTCGGTGGGAAATTTGCTTTGGTTCGAGCGAATAAACCTCCGTAATTCTGCACTTTTCAGCCGAAAGATTTCCGTTTAACCCCACACATTAGTTATGCATACCGTTCTTAAAACTAAAACGCCAAAACAAAAGCGCATACATACATAATTATGAGCAATAGTTCATGTAGTAACGCGCACGCCCGGAGCAAATGTCTCGTCTGAGGGATCAATATTTTGGAATGTTTACCGTAGAGTTTCGACGGAAAGTAAGGACCCCCGAAAGTAACGTCAATTTTTTGTGGCCGCTAGTAAATCCCGAAAGTAGCGACCCCCCTGAAAGTAGCGAGACCAAGTTTTTTTAAATTGTATATACCTTTAATTTGTCAATCATGCAATAGTCAAAATTTTAATGTACAATTATATGTTCGTGCAGTGTCACAAATATTATTTGTTCACGATAAGGCACTTTAATTTACAAGGGGAATCTCTATGCCACCATTCGTCCTTGTCATCAGTTCACTGATGTAGCGATGTAAGAACTAAACCGATATACCGTAATTTCGTATTAACAACAGGAACGTTTCTTCAAATTGAAATTGAAAACTCTATATAGTTTTCGTCGATTAACACGAACTTGTTTCTTCCAATTAAATGACATTGCATGAGATACCGGTACGGGGTACAGACTAAAACGCAGCGGTGCGTCATGCAGTACAATCGAAGCAGTTTAGCTTTCCTCCTCTGAGTCAGTGAAGAACTCGATCTCCTCAATATCGGCTGATTCCCCCATGCGGTAGACCAGTAAACCATCAATATTTATTTCACTGTCCCTGCTACCGGAAATGGGTAGTGAAATTCCACATTTCACAAATGAACGGATAACTGTGTCCTTCAGCCGGCGCGAGGTCTCTTACCATGCCGTACCCACCCATTTCGTGAAAAGCACACGCCGATCACCAGCAGTCACTTTTCCCGTCATAAAGCGCTTTGGATTTTCGGACAAGTGTTCCGTGGCTAGTCTCTCAAAACTTTTCTTAAATTCTGCATTAAATGTAACGACCCCCCGAAAGTAACGACGTAACGAGGGTCGCTACTATCGGAACTCTACGATATTTAGCCTACATATTTCGCCTAAATAAAAAAGACACCGAAGACTTGCATTCCTTCCTCTTTACTACAATCAATTTTGGACATTAGGTACCTCCCAATATTTTTAGGGCAATTAAGAAATATGATGCTTTATAATTTCAAGATATTCACCACGCTTCGCTCCGAAAACTGAAGGAGACAAAAAAGCTTAAAGCCATGACCGCAAGGTGGTATGGGTTAGGGTAAATAGCATTGCAAAAACATCCCACACTACCTTGCGGTCTTGGCTTTTCGCCTTTTTCATCCGACAACGTTAATTGAAATAGCTGTATTCAGAATAGCCCTTTTCGTGGTTAACTTTTCTCATTTGCATTACAATAAAAGACAACGTGGTTGCGAGGCAATTTCGGGCAGTTTTTAGTTTCTGCCCGAAATTGCCTCGTTACCACGAAGAGCCACGATGACGTTTATTGTAATGCAAATGAGAAAAGTTAACCGCTAAAAGGGCTATTGAAATGAGTTATTATAATACAATGCCGACGTTCTTGTGAAACAATTTCTGTTGTCCAGGGTTTGAAAGAACAGAGGGAGGAATATATTTTCCTGTTCGACGCTTCAGCTGCTGTTGATTGAAGAGGAAGCCAAACAACTGTGTTGAAAATCTGCTAGGGAACAATAGCCTGGGGCACTTTTATTGTTCTTGTTTATATGGCACTGTTACCAAAACCGCTAATTCGTTCATTTGCATTGTCTGTAACAGTTACAGTCATCGTTTGTATCTTCCAGTATATGCAATTCACTAACACTGATTACAAAGACATCTCTGGTGGAGTATATTCGCGAAACAGCATCACTCAGAATCAATCCAACAGCTTTCATATCAAAAAGGTTGAAAATACCTCGTCACAAGGAAAGAAGATAATAATTGCGTTTTACTATTGGGAACAACTGACGGCGGCAACACGAAACCTGCTTGAACTCACAGCCCTTGCTGCTTATGGAGGTCGCCAGGCTGTCGTTCCATTTGTGAAGAACTCGCATTTTTATGGTAAAAAGAACAGCCCAACACTCGCGCTCTACATCAACGTGACTGTGCTAAATCGCACACTTGTTTCGGCGCACGGCCTCGGTGCGTTAATAAACTGGAAAGTTTTTCAGGATGTATGCAATGGACGACTAGACGTTTTGGTGTATTTTGATTATACAGACCTAAATAAAACTAAAACCTACAGCCTGGACAAGCCATACAGTCCTTGCAAAAATCGTCATAGCTTCACATTTCAAGGTATCAAGATTGCAACAGCAATTTGTGTAAATGTTTTTGCTCTTGACTCAGCTGAGAGGTTTGAAGTTGAAGTTGCCAAAGGGCTTCCGTGTGTTGGTATTCATGAATGGAGAGGATCCAACAAGCACACTAGCTACAGAGCTCACTTTGATTTGAATGCAGCCATCAACAAAGTGTTGTATCTTCGCGATACGAGCGCTTTCTTCAATTCAGAGCTTCTTCGTATTGCGAAAGATTTTATTTCAGAAAATCTTAGCCCTTTCTTCATGTCCGTTCATATTCGATCGGAACGTCTTTTAAACAAAGGAATAAATATTTCAATGGTCAATAAGTGTTTATCAAAGTTGACGGCACAAGTTCAGATAATTTCGAATGCCAGTACGATGCCACTGATCCCTGTTTTTATGGCCACAGATTTTGCAGAGTTCGGTTCTTCGTCGAAACTGGCAGCAACTGCACGAGAAAATGCTCAATTACTAAAGGAGACTTTAGGCCCATTAAAGGCGATTACTTTTCAGCCTTCAAAATACAAGCTTAACGATCGAGGTGCAGTGGCCATTGTGGAAATGAACATTCTCGCGTCCGGGAAGCACTTAGTTGTTCTTGGAGGAGGGGCCTTTCAAGGATGGATAAAAAAGCGATTTCTAAAGAAAAACGGCGATGACAGCACCAAGGTAGTAACACTGACTTGCTAACAAAAGATCGAACTATCATATAATGTATAAACTGCGGTAATATTTATACCTGCTAACTCAGTTCCTAAGTCAAATGCGTGAGATTTTCGTAGCCACTTTACCCGAATTTCCGATATTGATGCGACTTATAGATGAGATTTAGAGCAAAAATAGTGCGATTTGGGAATAAATTGCACTGCTGACAAAAAGATGCGATTTAGAGAAAAAAAATAGTGCGGTTCGGGAATAAATTGCACTGCTGAGAGCCAATCAGAATGCAAGGATCACCAGTGATTTCAAAATGGATGTAATTAATATATAAATTATATTAATAAAATAAGAAATAACAGGAGAAAAAGGCAATTAAGTCTCTCAGAAAATTGAGATTAGGCTCCTCTTCAAGCAATGTTTGAAGTCGTTGAGTGTCGGTTTCAACTTAAGAGCAGAGTCCAATGAATTCCAAAGTTTAACTGTCCTGAAATAGAAAGTTCTTTGTCCTGTAGCGGTTGTACGCTTGGTGGTGGTAGCTCTTGAAATACATTTAGAAAATAAAGAGGCTGGTGCACACCCAGTCATGCATTTAAAGGCCATTACTGCGTGGCGATAATACAGCTGCTGTCTTACAGGTAGCCATTTTAAACCTTTAAGGATAGGGGAAATATGGTCGTATTTCCTTGAATTGCAGACGATGCGGGCAGCAAAATTTTGTACGGTTCGGATCCTACTTGCCCCTTACTGACTGCCTTGATTTCTTGAGGACTGCTCTTGATAAAAAGCCAGTAATAGTCTTTACATTTGAGTTTTAATAAATCAATTTTATAGTGGGGTGAAGATTAACTTAAGGCTGTGTTGGATGTAAATTTTAGTTTGTCTATACTGTAACCCCAACTTTTTTAAGGAGTTCTTTTGATATTGCAGAAATAACTTGAAAGTATTCTAGAAAATGCGATTTGACTTGGTATTTCTGATAAAACTCCTGGTAGGAAAGCAGCTTTCCATCATCTCTAAGCAGATCTTGAATTGATATAATTCCTTTTTGAAACCAACTTCGCAAGAAGAACATTTTACCTTCGATCAAGATCTCCTTGTTATTAAACAACATCATATCTTGCCCAACTGAAGCTGGTTTCATACAGGTCATTGAGTTCCAAAAAGGAGAGTACGATTTGCTCGTTAAACGGTGGTAAATTTACATGACGCAAAAGCTTTTTATCAAAATTACACCGCAGGAGGAAACTGAGACCACCTACTTTGTCAAAATAGTACTCGGGAATTACTTTCCAATTCTCACTTCTGTATAGCTGGTCAACAGAAAGAAACCTGGCAATCCATACGAGCTTTAAAGCTATGGCCATGATTTCAATGTTTGGCATCCGCAATCCTCTCTCTGGGTAGTCTTGATAGACTCGCCTCTTTATATTATCTTCGTTTTTGCTCCATAGAAAACTAAAAAGCGACGTCGTCTTTGAAGAAAACATTTCTATAGGTATTACCAATAATGAAGTAGAATATATGAGGCGGAGAATACCTAGACATTTGGATATCAAACAACGACCAAATATAGTGAGTTTTCGAGATCTCCAAATATCTAGAGTTGTGTTCAAGTCTCGCACTTTTAAAGCGAATTTTTTTTCGCATTGTCCTTCCCGTTACAGGAAATGTAGACTCCTAAAATTCGGACCGGAATTTTTGTCCATTTAAAATTATAGGGTTTGTCTTCCCAGGCTGTTTCTCCATGGGCCCAACCATATTGCTTTGCTCTGGTGGTGTTCAGTTTTAGCCGGATATTTTTCCAAAATCATTGACAATACGAACTAGGTTCCCAGCAGAGGTCATTAAGCTGTCTAACAAAGCTGAGGTGTCGTCCGCAAATTGGCTTAACTTCAGTTCACTATTGTCCTGTCTTATCTTAGTGCCTAGAACCTCTGCAGCAAGGATATTCAAATAGGGAGACAAGGGGCAGTCTTGTCTTACACCTCTCGATAATTGCTGCGCAGCGAACGAAGTGAGCGGAGCAGCAGTTCATAATCCAGAAAGGCAGAAAAAATCTGGAATCGCTGTTTTTTTACCACAATCCTTTGCGAGCCATTCTGAAGATGCAATGGTTTCCTAGGAAAGGCTATCCCACAACTCTTTGCGCGCGTCATGCTGATGCGTGCCTTTATTTGCGTCATTCGCTTTCCGTTAAACACATGCAAACAGCATTTTATATTGTCGGACCTCGAGCGCTTCTGAAGGTGAGTATTCTTTACACTTGGTATATTAGTAGGCAAGAGAGCTGAAAGCGATTAAATCGTCTTTGAGGATCAGCCATGGGCGTAGCCAGGACTTTCTCACAGGTACGCACAATCACCAAATCAAGGTCCTATACTTTATTCATTTTTACTTATTTGTTTCGACTTTTTCAGGTACGCACGTGCGTACGTGCGTACAGGTAGCTACGCCCCTGTCAGGATACATTTATCCAGATTTATCACAAAGTGAGAGCATGTCTTGCTTCAGAATTCACAATCTGCAGACTTTTCTAAGAATTTTCAAGAATTATTGAAAAGTTATGGTAAAGGAAATGACATTTTTGAATGTGCATTTACTTTGTAAGAAATATTTTATTGACTGTTTCTTTGTGTTATCAGTAGTTTTTGAGAAACATTTAGAAAACTCGGTTTTGGTTACTTTTAGAGGTGCCGCGCTATATAGCGAAAAACAACTGTATTCAGTAGCGCGCGCTAAAATAGCGAATTAATGTCGCGATCACGTGGCGAGTAAAATTTTCATTTTGAGAGAAAATGATCAATATTTTCGAGTTGCTAAACGTAGTAATTTCTCTCGAGTCAGCAATTGCATGGTTGAAAGAAGAAACCTGATGAAGAGCAACTACATATGTCCGTAATGTGACATTTTGTGTTTGCGCAATTTTTGAGTGACATTTCGTTCTATTTTAACTTTTCAAATTTGAATTTTTTTCAGTTTTGAACTTTGTACTTTGCTGACGCAATTTGACGACATTAATTCTCTATTTTAGAGCGCGCTATTACAGTTGTTTTTCGCTTTTAGCCCGACACCCCTAAAAGAAACCAAAGCTGAAAACTCGGCCACAGTAGGTCGAGCAATTGTGCGGCGTGTAAACAAAATCAGATTTTCATTTCGCACTTTACGCTTTCCACTTTACGCTTTCTGCTCCCTTACTACCACTTTAAATGCATACAAATCTTCCTATGGACTTTTTTTCATTTCGAAGTCATAAAAGGCGCGCGTGTTGTTGGCTTTTCCAACATTGTTTCCCGATGGTAAAGGTGACCCAACCAATCTCAGTTTACAAAGAGACATCCCCTTTTGTAACAGGATAAAGCATCTCATAAAATTTGCTGAACATTTGAATGGAAATTGGATTTATCGTTTTGCTAACCATCCTCGTTTTTCTTATTGGGCACTAAATATGATTCAAAGAAAACGAACTGTCTCAGTTGCAGTCAAAATGCAAAAAGCAACTTTTGGCCAGTGTTCTCATCACAGAGAAGAACAACGAATTAATATCTTTACAAGTTTTTATCGCACTATTCAAGAATTATTCAATGTTTTCGAAGAAGACGAGCGTGGTAACATCAACAAAGACTTTGACGAACTTTCGGACGACGACATCAATGAAGTTATTCTCGAAACACAAGCAACTGCTGTCTACAATGACAAAGAAAACTGTAATTAATGTAATTTTTCAAGCAAAATGATATACATAACAGTTGTAAGAACAGTTGAAAACTAAAAACAAAACAAATGGACAATACCTTGTGATTAATGTGATTATTAGCTAAAACGCGCCCAGATGATTCTATCATATACTTTGAAGTCATGATGAATTACAATTTAGCTACGCATAATGAATATCTAATTAGTATTAGGGCTTAGGCCCAGCTCCGTTCCATATTTGCGAAAATACATAAGGCCAGAAGGACCGAAAATGTTTCGAGTACCGAGCAGAATTCGAGCAGAATTTAGATGTACGAGCGGAATGAGCGATTTTTACTAGCATTGCCGGCAGACAGGATAAGCCATTTTATGAGCAGAATTTATCCAGGCCTAATCACCTACGTGCGCAGCAATCACTATCTTTAAGATAACCTAGTTTAAAATTATTAGTACAGAAACCATTGTTTATGACACTACTTTCAGCGTTAGCATAGAAGGTAGAAATCCATCTTCTAATGTTGCTTCCAAAGTTGAAAAGAGAGAGTGTTTTCTGAATAAAGGCCCTTTCCACAGTGTCAAAGGCCTTTTGAAAGTCAAGACATAATAAGATCTCGGGGATTTTCTGCAGTTGAGTTTGTTGTAGAATGTCATTAAAGTGCCTATGAAATGAAATTTTTGACCGTTTTTTATGTTAAAAAATCGAAGTCCATGTTGCACTGATTCATAATTTTCCAATTTAAGGTATGGTCAAGCCCACAACCTGTTTTTTTTTCTTACCTCAAAGTTGGCCTATTTGAGGCAAAAATATGGGACAACCAGCACGTGGCCAAAATATGCAAATTAGGACTTGTGACATCAACAGTTGTGCAGACCTTCGTAGTCAACACGGTAGTCAAAATTCATTGTCGGAGGACATTTCCAACTGAGCAAAACTGCAAAAATATAGTTAAAAAGTGGTTTGTTTACGAGAAATACTGGAAAGTCTGAAAGCGACACCACATTTTTGTCCGAAGTGTCCTAGGGGCGGGGGGGAAGAACGTTACTCCATGACTGACATCGCAATGTATTCTGGGGGTTGCACGCTACTCCATGACTGGCATCATAAAGTGTCATCGCCGAGAATACAGCGACATGTGCGGGACCTTGTTATGGTCCAGAGCGCTAAATTTGAAAAGCTTCCGTCTGACAAAAGAGCCAAATTACAAAGAAAATGGGGGGAAATGGCGAAACAAGATGTGTGTTTTACTCCATAACAAAAAATCTAAGTACTTTGGCGGTTAGGTTCACCCTGGCTTTTTCAGAAGAGGTGTTAAGGAATCATTTAAGACCCTTTTTATTTGCCTGAGATTTGGACAACTGCTATCGAATAGCGTTCTAAAATTCGTTTTTTCGCTGATTTCGGTATGGAAAAAAACATGGCATTGATATTCAGGATGGTCTTTCTCTTCAAGAAAGGACTTGCTAACTATGGTTCACCCTGGAAATGTTAGCCTCGTATCTAAACGAAAGATTGGCGAAGTTTGGATTTAATACGATGCGTGAAGGGGGGTGACAACTCTAACAAACGCTGTTTGGGCAATACTGTGTGGAACCAAGGTGGAACTGAAAGTTGTCCCGAAAATTTGGAATATCTTCCCGATTTTTTCAGAGGCGGACATTTTCGCAAAAATTTCAAACTTCCCGAAAAACAACATTATCTCATGTTTCCCCGAAAATTTTTCGAGTCTCTATACTTCCGGCAAAATCTTCAGATTCCCGGAAGAATTTTGTTTTTCCCCCGAAACAGGCCTTCTTAGAGTTGTCACCCCCCGTATGCGTGGAAATAGTATCAAAGCGCTATTGTCTAGAAGGTGTTCCGTAAACTGAAAAAAGCGATCCAAAATGTCTTCCTAGGAACTCCCACGAGATCGGCAAACGGATTCAAATTTGAATAATTATCTCAACACAAACAATGTTCCCTCAGTCGTGAGTGGCGGGCGTTTGCTTTTTGCTTGTTCAAGTTAGGATTTCAAAGAGAAGCAACATTTACTTCACATTTCTCATTGTTCGGCAAACAGATAGGCCTATATTGCTTTTCAAAACCTCACTTAATATACTCTAGGTCTGAACTACGTTAACCGATGGAGTAAAAGAGCGCGTCTAGATCTGGACTGAAAAACGCTTTGTAAAGAGCACGAGAAACAAAGCGCGACGTACAAGCGAGTGACCCGTGATTCATGCTCGCTATTTGGCAACGGTTTTAACTGAAAACCATGTTCTGCGGAAAATGTTTTTGCCATCGTGCTCTTACTATTGCGAATCTAAAGAGTCAAAATGAAAATCTTGCCGCACACGAATTTGTTGACAAAATGCTTTGAAAAGAGTGCGGCCCGCCTTTAATTATAGCACGATTGTTAACTTTATCACACGTTCGGATTTACATCACGCATCAAACCGTGTAATTGATAGCAGTCGAATCTGCCAAGAGACTAGACACTAGAGTATTCCCAAAGCTTATTCTGTTGAGCAAATACAACCGCCTGGTTCTGTATATGCAAATAATTATACTGCGCATCAAGAAACTGGGCACTGTAAGCACATGTCGCGAAAGACAATGGCATTCCAGGCGATGCCTCGCTACTGCATGATTGGCATCACAAAGTGTCCTGGGAGGTGGCACGCTACTCCATGACTGGCATCACAAAGTGTCCTGGGGGTGACATGCTACTCTATGACTGGCATCACAAAGTGTCCTGGGCGGGTGCACGCTACTCTATGACTGGCATCACAAAGTGTCCTGGGGGGGTGACACGCTACTCCATGACTTTCATCACAAAGTGTCCTGGGCGGGTGCTCGCTACTCCATGACTGGCATCACAAAGTGTCCTCGGGGTGGGCACGCTACTCCATGACTGCCATCACAAAGTGTCCTGGGGATTGGTACGCTACTCCATGACTAGCATCACAAAGTGTCCTAGGGGGTGGCACGCTACTCCATGACTGGCATCGCAATGTGTTCTGGGGGTTGCACGCCAATCCATGACTGGCATCACGAAGTGTCATCGCCGAGAAAACAGCGACTTATCCGGGACCTTCTTACGGTCCAGAGCGCTAAATTTGAAATGCTTCCGTCTGACAAAAGAGCCAAATTACAAAGAAAATGAGGGAAAATGGCGAAACAAGGTGTATGTTTTACTCCATACCAAAAAACTAAGTACTTTGGCGGTTAGGTTCACCCTGGCTTTTTCAGAAGAGGTTTTAAGGAATCATTTAAGACCCTTTTTATTTGCCTGAGATTTGGACAACTGCTATTGAATAGCGTTCTAAGTTCGTTTTTTCGCTGATTTCAGTATGGAAAAAAACACGGCATTGATATTCAGGATGGTCTTTCTCTTCGAGAAAGGACTTGCTAACTACGGTTCACCCTGGAAATGTTAGCCTCGTATCTAAACAAAAGATTGGCGAAGTTTGGATTTAATACGATGCGTGGAAATAGTAACAAAGCGCCATTGTCTAGAAGGTGTTCCGTAAACTAAAAATAGCGCTCCAAAATGTTTTCCTAGGAACTCCCACGAGAACGGCAAACGGTTCAAATTTGAATAATTATCTCAACACAAACAATGTTCACTCAGTCGTGAGAGGCGGGCGCTTGCTTTTTGCTTGTTCAAGTTAGGATTTCAAAGAGAAGCCATCATTTATTACACATTTCTCATTGTCCAGCAAATAGAAAAATGTTAGAAAGGCCTATGTTATTTTTTAAAACCTCTGTTACTATACTGTAGGTCTGAACTACGTTAATCGATCGAGTAAAAGAGCGCGTATAGATCTGGACTGCAAAACGCTTTGTAAAGAGCACGAGAAACAATGCGCAACGTACAAGCGAGTGACCCGCGATTCACGCTCGCTATTTGGCAATGCTTTTATCTGAAAACCATGTTCTGCGGAAAATGTTTTTGCCATCGTACTCTGACTATTGCAAATCTAACGATTGAAAATAAAAATCTTGCCGCACAGGAATTTGTTGACAAAAGGCTCTGTAAAGAGCGAGAAGAATAGGACATCGCGTCTTTTATAGACATTCGACGCACGTAAAATAACTTTAAAACGATCGAAACACTGTTAAAGCGTGATAGTTTGATAAAAAATTTCGACCTTCGAGCCTCTTTAGTAGTCCGCCACATGAAAGTTCTGTAAAGAGCGCGAGTAAAAAGGCGTTACGAACAAGCGAGTAACCCGCACATCGCGCTCGCTATTTGGCAAAGCTTGTAAATGAAAACCATGTTCTGCGGAAAATGTTTTTGCCATCGTACTCTGACCATTGCGAATCTAACGAGTGAAAATGAAAATCTTGCCGCACACGAGTTTGCCGACAAAATGCTTCGAAAAGAGCGCGACCCGCCTTTAATTACGGAACAGTTGTTAACTTTATCACACCTTGGGATTTACATCAAGCATCAAACCGTGTAATTTCCAGCAGTTGAATCTGCCAAGAGACTAGAGACTAGAGTATTCCCAAAATGTCTTCCTAGGAACTCCCACGAGATCGGCAAACGGATTCAAATTTGAATAATTATCTCAACACAAACAATGTTCCCTCAGTCGTGAGTGGCGGGCGTTTGCTTTTTGCTTGTTCAAGTTAGGATTTCAAAGAGAAGCAACATTTACTTCACATTTACTTGTTCGGCAAACAGAAAGGCCTATATTATTTTTTAAAACCTCACTTAATATACTCTAGGTCTGAACTACGTTAACCGATGGAGTAAAAGAGCGCGTCTAGATCTGGACTGAAAAACGCTTTGTAAAGAGCACGAGAAACAAAGCGCAACGTACAAGCGAGTGATCCGTGATTCATGCTCGCTATTTGGCAACGGTTTTAACTGAAAACCATGTTCTGCGGAAAATGATTTTGCCATGCACTCTGGTAATTGCGAATCTAAAGAGTCATTATGAAAATCTTGCCGCACACGAATTTGTTGACGAGACCGCGCTCGCTATTTGGCAACGCTTTTAACTGAAAACCATGTTCTTCGGAAAATGTTTTCGCCATCGTACTCTGACCATTGCGAATCTAACGAGTGAAAATGAAAATCTTGCCGCACACGAATTTGTTGCCAAAACGCTGTGTAAAGAGCGAGAAGAATAAGACATTACGTCTTTTATAAACATTTGACGTACTTGAAATAACTTTAAAATGATCTAAACGCTGTTAAAACGCGGTAGTTTGGTAAAAAATTTCGGTCTTCAAGCCTCTTCAGTCGTCCGCCATATGAAAGTTCTGTAAAGAGCGCGAGTAAAGAAGCGTAACGAACAAGCGAGTGACCCGCGCATCGCGCTATCTATTTGGCAAAGCTTTTCACTGAAAACCATGTTCTGTTTAAAATGTTTTTGCCATTGCGCTCTAACCATTGCGAATCTAAAGATTCGAAAAAAAAATCTTGCTGTACACGAATGTTGGCTTTGAAACGAGTGCGGCCCGCCTTTAATTATAGCATGATTGTTAACTTTATCACACGTTCGGATTTACATCACGCATCAAACCGTGTAATTGACAGCAGGTGAACCTGCCAAGAGACTAGAGACAAGAGTATTCCGAAAGCTTATTCTGTTGAGCAAATACAACCGACTGGTTCTGTATATGCAAATAATTATGCTGCGCATTAAGAAACTGGGCACTGTAAGAAAATGTCGCGAAAGACAATGGCATTCCCGGCGATGCTCTTTATTAGCCCAATTGATTTTCTTCTGTTCAACGTGAACTGCCAGAAGAAAGCTCAGAATTAAATCAAAATATCTGAGATTGAAAATTGAACAGTAATTTTTATGAGTATAGTAAAACTTTTAATACGATTTAACACCTTTTGTGAGCTAAATCGCAGGAAATTAGTCTGTCCACAAACGTTTATTTTTTGCAAAGTGGTTATTTTTCTTCGAGCGCGGAGCGCGATAGTGGCGGCGAAGCAGGCGGAAAAAGAATATATTTGTCTTTCACCAGAGCCAACCCCTTGCGTTCGCGCGCTTTCAAATCCCCGCGGCTTCTATTGCGCTTGCGATCTCGACGAACTCGAGGCAAAATAGAGGGTCTGTGGACAGACTAGCGGGAAATAAGCCCAGTAACTTGCTCGGCATATAATCATCAATCAAAGTATTTCATTTGAAGGTGTGAGGTGTTTCGTTTCTATAATATTTTGATTTTTAGCTGATTTAGTGCGTGTTTTAATGCATGAATTTACATCAACCGACACCACTAAAATCTGACGTGTAACGATCGCTCCAGGAAAGGTGTAGAGAAGCAAGCACACGCGGTGGTTCGCACCGCTGCCGCAAAGCTACAAAATGTAGTTATATACTAGGCTACTGTAGTTATAACATAAATAATTTCAAGAAAAATAAATATTACATTGTGCATTACGTGTAAACAACAACGAAAATATTTTGGCTATTTGTCAGTTGTCAGTTGATCCCATCCAGACCCTCCGTCAAGTGCCCCACTATGCGGAGCTAACCTCTCGTCAAATCCCCGGGGTATGCCCGGGGGGGATAGGCGCTCTTGGATTTGACTGGTACATAAATGCCCGGCAGCCAAGCACGGTCTCAAATGGACTAAATGCCCGGCAGTCAGAAATTTTCACAAAATTTTCACTGAAAGGCTTTTTCAAACCTTTTGAGAGTATTCGATTTTCGTTTAGAAATGTCAAGCGCTTCCAAAAATTATTTTGCTTTTCCAGTTGACGAAATATCCAAGCTTGGGCATGCCATAAGATCGCTATGTTCTCGACACTTTTAATAATAGAAAATTTCTGCTGAGTCGCGCAGTCAGAAATTTTCACAGAATTTCAACTGAACGTCTCACTCAAACCTCTTAAGAGTATTCAAAGTTCGTTTAGATATGTCAAGCGATTCCAAAAATTATTTTGATTGTCCAGTTGATGAAATATCCAAGCTTGGGCATACTATAAAATCGCTATGTTCTTGACACTTGGAAAATTTCTGCACGGACTGCCGGGCACCGGGTCTCAAATACAGAGATGCCAACCTCTGGAGATTAAAAATAGGGAGACTTTTGTGGGGTGAAATTTCACCATCACTCATCACCAACCCCCGCCGAGGCGTGAATCGAGCGACGTAGTCGCGAGAATCAAGGGGTCCGGAAATTTTTTTGTTGGCTTTACCCTCTAAAGGTACCGTTTGCTACATTCCTGAGACCCGAAAAACGTTTGTGAAGTTAAGATATGAAGAAAGACCGCATTTTTTTGGATTTTCTTAGCTCAATGACATGGTGCATGAATCTGCGCGCGAAAAGCTTGGAGTTCGAATCTCCTTCAGGGCCCCAATTTTTTTCTTTTGTTTTTGTTTTATTTTTTTCCGGATTGGACTTTATAAAAGTGAAGTATTGTTTTTTTTTTTTGGCTTTCGTCAAAAGTCCTTATTGCGTTCGCAATATTGCGTTACACGTTAGTATTTCTTATATTCGCGAGTTGGCTCACAAGAGCCTTTGATTTGATTTCATTTATGGAATAAACAGAAGTGATCAAGGATTTAATTAGGGCAAAAAAAAAAAAGAAATCGTATTTGGCGCGATTCGTTTCTTTTTTTTTTTGCACCTTTTGGTAGGCGCCATTTGTAAAGAGTAAAATTTGCATATAAAGCCGACCATGGATGTGCTCGCACGTAGCGTAAATTAATGGCGTATAATTCTCTCAAGAGGTTTTTCGTTTAATTCTCATTTTGCCCAGTCTTTAAGCGACGACATATTTTGTCAAGTTGACGCTAAAGAGATCACAAGTTAGCCTGCGTAGCTGGCGGTTTGTTGGCGCGCGCGATGCTGAAACGGCAGAGAGGCAAACGCTTTCTTCTGTTCATTCTCGTCGCGCGCGCCAACAAAACCGTCTATATTACATTAATTTTATAAGAAAACTATCACTTTAACACATTTGCACAATCTAAGTACTTGAAAGAGAAAGAAACTAAAAATACAAAAATGACAAATGTATGAAAAACTGCTTAAAGTAGTATAATTTATGATTAAAGCGGCTTGAGTTGAGCTAAAAAATGATATATTGGTGACAAAAATCTAAGGAGAAATAAGAGCGATTAAGGGCTCCCACTTTTGATAGTGATAACTAAGGTTAAGAATCGGCACTCTTCATTGGTTTGTCGCTGTGGTTTTGCCGTTATTATAGTTTTCGTATTACCTACCCTTTTCTAAACCCCAACTGGTGAAATCCCTACTCTTTTATATACCTCCAGCCTCAAAAAGTTACCTTTTCGGGCGGAGCATTCCCGGGAATGGTCCAAGCCTCGGAGGGAGACTAGAATGGAAAGTGGCGAAGACCTGGGATCGAGGTTGTGATTTGTTGTTGGGCAGCGGTTGCTCACTTTTAGTGCAAGTACACTTGAGTTTTCAAGATGGCGGACGTTGTTGAAGAAACGGAGAGAAAAAACTGTGCTTTTTTCTTGAAGCGAAAAAATCGTTTCTGTCGAATGACGGTTGGAGAAGGAAGGAAATATTGCGGGGAACATATGGTTGTTGCAGGAGAGGCTGATGTAAGAAAAGGTTATTTCTGTACATGTCGGAGTGACATCTCTTCTGTAGCTCCTTTTCATTCAGCTCAGCTGTGCAGTGGCTGTGTGATCTGGTTCACTTGATATCTTTTGTTATAGGCTGATGGTCGTAAAAGAATTATTTGCCCTTTGGATAAGAAACAGTAAGTTCTTCAATCATATGCTTACATTTCTTTCTCCATCATTCAAAGCTCTCAAGTTGATTTGCTGGGAAAGAGTGAGGTTTTCGGCGGCGTAGCTGTCGACTGTGACGTCGCAGGCGTCATTTCCCTAGGGGGTCTGCCCCCCCCCCCCCCCCCCCACCCCAGAAAATTTTTAAAAATTTAAGAAGCTAAGACACTTTTTCCTTTATTCTGAGCGGAAATGTGACCCTTTAAAATTGACTATCCGCCATTGTCACGTTACCGGTGGTCAGCACGGTATATGCAATATTCATTAAACCCACTGACCGGTGTAACGCTGGCTCTGCATGATAATTTTACACTGTTGGAAGACTTGGAAAAAGTTCGAAGCGAGTACAATGGAAACTGGGACTAATTATATCAAGAAATATAGTTAATTCATGCAGGTACTTACTTAAAGCAGCATTTTTCTACCTCAAAATCAACTGTTTTAATCAGAAACCTTAAATGCATGAGAAATATTAGTTTTAGTGCGAGAGCGTGGGACTGGAATGTGTGAGGCTTGAGAGCTCAGATCATTGTTTTGGCATGTTTTGGTATCTGCAAGTACAATGATCTATTGTTATTTTCCTCCAGGAAGGGGAGAGGGTTGGGAGGGGGGGGGGGGGGGGGGTTAGACTGCCTCAATACTGGCTACAGACCTGTTCTACATTTTTTTAACCTCGCTCTGAAACTGTAAAATATTGTGGCCAGGTTGGATGATGTGAGAGCTTGGGACTGGATTCGTATGCATGAGTCTCACTCTCAATGTGTGAGGCTTGAGAGTTCTGATCATTGTTTTGGCATGTTTTGGTATCTGCAAGTACAATGATCTATTGTTATTTTCCTCCGGGAAGGGGATGGGGTTGGGAAGGGGGGGGGGGGGGGGTGGGGGGCGTTAGACTGCTTCAATACTGGGTACAGACCTTTTATACATTTTTTTGAACCTCCCACTGGCTCTGAAACTGTAAAATATTGTGGCCAGGTTGGATGAATGAAAGTCAACATTGTATTCGGAAAAGGGAAGGGGAGGTGAAGACAATATCATTGGTGGTTGTTAGTTGTCACTGACAAGATGTTAACATGTCCGAAGACTTCTGGCCAGGCGTGCATTTATCAAAAGTCCCGAAGACTTTTGGGGCCTGAAAAGCTATGCTATGTGCAGGCTATTTACCAACAGAGATTCAATTTTCATTTGTTTTAAAAGCAAAGTACATGTACCTTATAAAATATTATGTCGACGAGAAACTTTGCACTGGTTTTCGTGCTTTAAAACTTCACTGCCACTTGAAAGAGATTGAATTTCAAAAATCGCTTTTGAACTGGAAAAGTCTTTGGGAGTTTTGAGAAACGCACGCCTCCTGTAGTTTGTTTATCATGTAACATCTGTTTTTTTTTTCATTGGTCTTTCTCACATTCTTTGTAAATTGTTTGCTGGATATGTATTTGGTTTCCATTTTTAGCACTGTGTATGAAGATCAGCTAAAAAGGCATCTAAAGAAATGCAATCAAATAAAAAAGACTCATGTGGTAAGTTTGTAAGTGGCATACAGCTGTATACACAACTTCCAGAGCATTTTTGTTTCTTCCACCAGCCCCATTGTATGGAGTTTTGGACCTTGGTTTGGTGTTTAGGGTCGTTGCTTATCAGTTATGGGAGGGAGGTCCAAATGCAGTTGTATTGATATCTTTAATTTCATCGAGGACAGCTCCTAGATGCGCTAATGGTACCCGTTTTGCTTTTAAACATGAACTAATGGATACTGGAGTAAAATTTTTCAAAAGAAGATTTTGTTGTCCAATTTTATGTGTTTGTTCATTCATTGCACAGGTTGAAAAGTGATTTTATGTAAACAAAACAAGACTTGGATTTTATAGTTATAACTTCACTTGTGTCACCTTATGCAAAGATGTCTGTGTATTAATTTTGGCAATTTTGATTTCCAAATCAGTTTCTCGGCAGTTGATCTGTTTAGAGCTAAGCTCCTTTAAGCTTAATTCTTGTGTTTGTTTGACCTTTTCACCTTAGTTAAGCTCTTTATACATATGTCACCAGCTTTCTGTTCTATATTGTGCATTTTTGGCATCCATTTAAAAAGGCTTAAATTTTGAATAATTAGGTTATATAAATAATATAAATATATCAAACTTTATTGAATCTCCCAATCAGGGTTTTTCAGACCCAGCGTACATAAACATATAATAAATTCATAAGGTAAGTGAAACATTAAATAAAACTATCTAAATGTTAAAACTATAATAATAGATAAAAACATCAATAGGTAACTCTCCTAGCTAACAAGAAATGATTCCAAAAGGTGATGGTGGGAAGAATTCAGAGAGCTTCGCTGTTAGGCTATCTATATATATTATTTTAGCTGAAAGTCTACTTTTTCTTGTGCACAGTCATAATAATATTGAGGGTGGCATGTTTTTTTCTTCTGTTTTACATGTAGGTATATTACAATGCAAACATCAATTCTGGTATACCAAATTATGAATTTTCACCCGCAGAAAAGGTAATTATTACCTTTAATTATATAATTATTATATGTTACCTATCAAACATAACAGCTGGAGACTTAAAGTGCCCATTATGTGATTTTTTTAAATTTTCTTATCTAAATCTACACATCATGTACTTGTAATGAACGTATGCGAAAATTTTTTTGAATTCAGAAAAACGTGAATTTTTTATGTTTAAAGTCTTTGCAATCCTATTTTTGCGGTCAACCCACCCTGCTGATAAGAATGGCAATGGGCTCATAATAAGCCCACGAGATCAGTCTGTGACATAGGCTCAGGAATCTTGTGCATAGAAATATTCTTTTCGGGGTCAGATATGTTGTTACAGTGCATTGCGACACATGTTTCAGGCATTTTTGGCGAGAATAAAAAAGGTCTGCTTATTTACAAGTGAGACGGAATAAGTCTGGAACACGCGTTCCTTAATCTGCGTCACAGCTCCTGTCCGACCAAGGGGAGACTAATCAAATGGTGGTGCAAAATGGCGGGAAATTTGGAAGACTTTAAAAAATCATAAAAAATTCACGTTTTGCTGAAATCAAAAAACTTTTTGCAGACGTTCATTACGTGACGTGTAGATTTAGATTTTGATACTATACAAGACTTACAGTATCTAATTAGAAAACTGTATGGTTAACTTAGACGCTAGGCATTTCCTCAAATGTTATATATATTTAGTTATTCGTCCTATTGTTTTAGTAATTTTAGTTTAGCTAGATATATATTTTCTTGTAACAAAAATGTCATGGAAATGTGAAATAAAGTATTGTTGTTGTTGTTGTTGTAGATAAGAAAATAAAAAAAAAATCGTAATGGCCACTTTAAAAGATCAGTTATTGATGACATAATCATTGCAATATATTTCTTTCATTTCTATCTCTTAAACTGTTACCAGGGCTTGAGACTAACAGTAGCCAACTACATGTAGCCAAAGTCTAGTAAAAATTCAGTTTTGGCTAGTGGAATTTTTGGTTTTAGGTTAGTAAAAATCGTGAAGCATCACTAAGAGACGTACATGTAACGAAACCAAACTGAAAACTATGTTTCTCTGTACGTTTGTTAAGGCATTAGTCTTACATTTTCAATGTTTTCCTGTACATTCGTACGTTCCTAAGGTGTAAGTTAGTCTTATCTTCCCAATAATTTTCTGTATGTTTGTATGTTCGTAAGGTGTTCACCTTACCTTCTCAATGTTTTTCCGTAAGTTCGAACATTCGTAAGGTGTTATTAAGAAGAAAACTAAAAAAATATGGTCAAGCTGTGTTTCCAAGTCTTATTGTCTCCCCTGCCCAATCTCCACCCCCATCCCCTGTACAATTTTGGCTAGTGAAAATTTATTTTGTCTAGTGAATTCAAACCTGTTACTAGCCACTAGGCTAGTAAGCTGAAAAGTTACATGTAGTCTCGAACCTTGGTTGCAGTTGAATCCCGATAACTCGAACCCGATCAGTAACTCAAACCTCGCGCTAACTCGAAACAAAATCGATTTCCCCTGGTTTTGCTTTATATACATTTATTTACTGTAATTTTACCCCTGATAACTCAAACCCTCGATAACTTGAACCTCCTGCTAACTTGAAGTGATTTCATTTTCTCTTCAGGTCATTTTCTTTATATTTATATCCTCAATAACTCGAACTTCATCTGTAAAAGTCAAAACATACAGATGTCATCCAGAACACGGAGTATATTAGTGTATTCATTGTCCTTTGTCCTACCATAGGGTTCTTTACTTCACTTTGATTTGTTTTGTTCTGTTCATTTATGCTATGCCAGTTGTTTAGAAAATTGTTGTACATGTACATGTAGTTTGACTCTTTCTTGGTCTAACAGTAAACCTGATTAAACGAAGGGCATTTGATAAGTCATTAAGTATGTAAACAAACACCATTTACAGTATTGCCTTATTTCGGGTCATCTGATCTCAACTCCCAATAACTCAAACTCCTACTAACTCGAACCTTTTCCGATTTCCCTTGGAGGTTCGAGTTAATATCGGGGTTTGACTGTAGTTTCAATTGGTTATTTGCTTATTAAAAGTTTGTGGGTAACATTTTTTTGCACTGCAGGTTTCATTAAATTCAGTTTCCCAAGATAAAATATCAAGGTTGATAGGCAAAGTTAAGGAATGCTACAAAGGTAAATAAAATTAATGTGTTAATCTATGCACTGCTTATAAAATGTAGTCATGGAAATTGACATATTAAGTGATAATACAGTCGAACTTCTCCTTATGGACACCTCTCTATTACGGACAGTTTCCTATGTCCCAACAAAATTCTCACATATTTTCTTTAAAAAAGACCTCTATAATACGGACCCTCTCTAATACAGACAACAGAAACTAAATCTCAGCCCCAGAGAGCAAATTCATATAAATTTAACCTCTTTATTACGGACACTCTGGTGATCAGGTGATGATAGTTTGAGTGAGTAATACAATTTCCTGTTTGTGGTTACAAACATATATCGCAAGACGTTTTCAGAATTCATACTTTATATTACTTTTTCACATGCAGCATTGTGTTGTACATGTAGTTCGTTTCATTTTAAAACAGTGATTCGTATACCTTATGTAGCTGAGAATTTTACAATGTAGTACACTACCAATAGACTGTATATTGCTGACTGTATATTAATCAATTTAGATGCAGTTAAAAGATGAGTGTGGGCCAGTTTTTAGTTACTGAACAAAAACTGTCAGTGGAGTCTTAAAAGTGACGTCATCGTGGTGACCTCTATAATATGGACACCTCTCTAATACGGACACTTTGCTCTGTCCCTTCAGTGTCCGTGTTAGAGAGGTTCAACTGTATTACATGCAGAACATTGTAACTTTTTATTACTATTTCCAATGTTGTGTGGCAACTCAAACGGCTCTGTAGGGGGTGTCTTGAAAACTCAGACCTCAGACCCCACAGGAAAAAATACCAGGTTCCCAATTTTGGATATTTTAGGATATTTAAAGAATACCCAAAAAAATCCCAAATTTGGAAGAGTGAGACAAGTCCCAACCTTGGGAATTTGCTGGTTGGAACTTGTCTCACTTTGCCAAATTTGGGAATTTTGTGGGTGTTCTATAAATACCCAAAAAAATCCCAAAATGGGAATCAGGTATTTTTAACTGTGCCCCCAGTGTCTCGAAAACTCAGACCCCTGAAATCTTCCAGAAATGAATGCATACTTCAGTCTTATGTTGCCCAATGTAACAAGGATCTGCCACTTATCAATAATCTGAAAGTGAAATATTGTTTGGAATGCATGAACGTCATGAATGAGACTGAGTAACACGAAGAAAGGTTCCCAAAAACGCAGACCACATGTTCAAAAGCTTTGTACTCCCTTTAATAAAAAATGTAAACAAGGACATGTACTAGTTGATAGTGCTAGTACATTTCCTTGTTTACTGATCGTATGTGAACAGATATATGTTGTAGGTTAAATTTAACCTAGTTTGAAATAGTTTTAACCTAAAATAATTTGTAACCTACAACATATACTTGACCGCTCCTTAGGTATATGTAGGGAAAAAGTAAAAGCTATAAAAATCAAACATGTTGACGCCTAATGACTTTATGTGCATGGATAAATATTAGCACAAATATTTGCGCAAATAACCTGTCGTGACTTTAGTGTGTTTTAATATATTTTACTAACAATAAATTGTGCTTAAAAACATGCGGTCACATTAATGTTTTCCATTCCAATAACTTGACGTATTAAAGAGTCAAGAAGAGGGAGAGAGGGAGAACAGGTTGTATGGAAAATAACTGTAATTTCATTATCTCCATTTTCTATTTCAAGCCTTTTCTAACCAAACAAGGACTACCTTAAACAGTTTAGAAAGGGTCCTTTCAACTGTTAAAACTGACACTATAGCTATAAATAAATTGTTAAGGATCCAAAAATAGCATTAAATTAATTTTAGTTTTAGTTTAATTATTACGTGTCTTGGTTAGTTATGTCATATATCTGTTTCAGGCGTCAAGTTTATTTAAGGTAAAGGTTAGCTCACACATGCATGTAGTTTGCGGTTCCTAGACTGTTTCTAAACTATCATCTTAGTATCATCTAACTACTTTGGGAGCAATACATGTAGTTCCCACGATAGGCATATGTTTTTTTGTCACTGACCTTAGTTTGGACCTCCATGAAATCCCCAGTTTTGAGTAAACTTCTTAGATTGTCGTACCTCCAGAGGTTCTCATTGGACGTTCCACACACTCATGTTGGTAAATTTAGGTTTCCTTCTTGAGGTAACCTTGACAAACCTCCAAGGTCTCACAGTTGGCAAACCCAAACATGTCTGTGATTTAGGTATTTAATTAACTTGGTTGTAATTCAGTACTGTAGTCCGGCAGCAGTAGTCAGTGGTATCAGTAGTTTGAGGCATTCAGCCAAGAGAGCAATACAGTAAAAGCCAAGAGAGCAATACAGTAAAAGCAGAAAGGCCAAGCATTGGTGAAGAAGTGCAGTACTTAGATTCTCCTTCCCTCTTGAAAAGCAAGCAAGTTTGCAGCACAACAAAAATTAATCAACAATAACTTCAAAGCAAAACTAAAGTTAAACTTTAACCCAAAGCACGGGCACCTTCGTTTTCGTTAGTTATATTAAGGCGGCCTAAAAAAATGCTACTTTTTTACAACAACTGTTTTAAAAGCTGCGGTCAAACTTATTCTTCATGATTGCCAGTTTATATCAATAATTTGTAAAACTTTTTAACAATATTTCACTTTCAGATTATTGATAAGTAGCAGATCCTTGTTACATTGGGCAACATGAGACTGAAACATGTATTAATTTCTGGTTTTGAAGATTTCAGGGTCTGAGTTTCAGAGAAACCCGGGGGTCTGAGTTTTTCGGGGGCTGAGTTTTCGAGACATCTGGTGGTCTGAGTTTTTCGGGGGTCTGAGTTCTTTGTTTTCAAGACACCTGCTCTGTAGGAGACTACTTCATGTATTTGCCATGAATTTTATGTTTTCAACTTTCTTAGGATTCAGTTGGTGATTTTCATCTCAATTCTCTCACATGTTTGATATCTTACTAATAAATGTTTTTTGTTGTTTTGACTGCAGCTCATGTCCCAAATATTTTAGATGAAATCCTTTCTCACAGTGTATTTAAAGAAGAGCTGTTAGAAATGGCTGATAAAACAACCATTTTAAAGCATTTAAAACAGCAGGTAATTGTTAAAACTGTTTTTCTTTTGCAATTACCATTGCAGTTAACATTGCCATTGCCACTGGCATTACTATTGCCATTACAGGTTGCATTTAATTGCATTTAATTTCAGTATATTTAACGTAACAGATTAATCAGATTATGATAGTCTCCCTTCGGCATTTTTGCTTGTGAATCAGGCTTCTCTTATTGGTCATTTGGAAAAGCTGCATCTTCTAGAACCAAACACAACATTTTTGGAATTTGGAGCTGGAAGAGGTAAGTATGCTTTATATTATTATATTAACCCTTTAACTCCCATGCGTGCCAAACATCAAAATTCAAGAAAAATCCCAAATTTCATTTTGAAAGATATTGAATAACAAATTGTACCATGATGCAAAAGTACTGCCGAAGAGGTTTCATTTGAATGGTCACACCATAGGATTTCGTTGACAGACTCAAAAGTTAGAACTACACTACATGTCTCCATAATTGACTTAATTGGGAGTGAAAGAGTTAATATTTCTATCACTATTGCTTTACATGTAACTATACACAAATGCTATTGTTATTGAGAATCTCTTTTTAAGGTTAACTGACATGTACATAATTATTCACAGCAGGTCAAAAGTTACAAAATGGAAAAAGCTACTGAGCAGTACTGTCCTGTGGTGCTGTTTATTTTGCTGTTCAAGGTGGTTCTAACTTTTGAGTCTGTGGATGAAATTCTATGGTGTGACCATTCAAATGAAAGCTACTGAGCAGTACTTTCCTGTGGTACAATTTATTATGCTGTACAAGGTGGTTCTAACTTTTGTGTCTGTGGATGAAATCCCAAAGTGTGACCATTCAAATGAAAGCTATTGAGCAGTACTTTCCTGTGGTGCTGTTTATTATGCTGTACGAGGTGGTTCTAACTTTTGTGTCTGTGGATGAAATCCCAAAGTGTGACCATTCAAATGAAAGCTATTGAGCAGTACTTTCCTGTGGTGCTGTTTATTATGCTGTACAAGGTGGTTCTAACTTTTGAGTCTGTGGATGAAATCGTAAAGTGTGACCATTCAAATGAAAGCTACTGAGCAATACTCTCCTGTGGTGCTGTTTATTATGTTGTACAAGGTGGTTCTAACTTTTGAGTCTGTGAATGAAATCTTAAAGTGCGACCATTCAAATGAAAGCTATTGAGCAGTACTTTCCTGTGGTACTGTTTATTATACTGTACAAGGTGGTTCTAACTTTTGAGTCTGTGGACGAAATCCTACAGTGTAACCATTCAAATGAAAGCTATTGAGCAGTACTTTCCTGTGGTACTGTTTATTATGCTGTACAAGGTGGTTCTAACTTTTGAGTCTATGGATGAAATCCTAAAGTGTGACCATTCAAATGAAAGCTATTGAGCAGTACTTTCCTGTGGTACTGTTTATTATGCTGTACAAGGTGGTTCTAACTTTTGAGTCTGTAGATGAAATCCTAAAGTGTGACCATTCAAATGAAAGCTACTGAGCAGTACTCTCCTGTGGTGCTGTTTATTGTGCTGAACAAGGTGGTTCTATGTTGTAACTTTTGAGTCAGTGGTCCCAAAGTGTGACCATTCAAAAGAATGCTATAAAGCAGTATTGTCTTATGGTACTGTTGTTTTTCAATAGTTTTGTTTATTCTTTTTCAATGAACAGAAAAATAATCAAACAAAGTGCCATGGAAACCAGCCATTTAATCACCAAATTAATCTAGGCATTCTGTTAATGCAACCAATTTTTTTTGGCCCTCTGGTCTTTTTAATGGTTTTCCCAGCCTGTACTTTATCTTTGCAGGGAAGTTGTCTCATTGGCTTCAGTTAGCAGTGGGGAATAGAGTTGAGGAAGTAAACTATATTCTTATTGACAGAGCAAATACCAGATATAAGGTACTAGTATACTACCTAATCATACATGATTGTAGTACCCTGCGAGCAGAGTCCCCTGGCCCTTTGATCTTCTTAGAAAAATCGGGTAAAGGAAGGGTACGACGGGCTAAAAATTCTGACTCATCCATACATTATCTCGGGATGATCGGCAAATCAAAGAAAGTCGAGGCAGTTTGCAGAGTCTCCCTTTCTCTTCCTGATTTTTCTAGGAAGATCAAAGGGGACTCTGCTTGCAGGGGTAACATTGTAGTTAGATGTACATTTAAAAATGTGTTTAGTTTTTTTTTGTCATGTACTTATTCGAATAAGCGTTCTGGGAACTTATTTAATTTTGAGACCTTGAGGGTGGGCACTTATTCAATGGTGGGCACTTATTATTTTTTAAACATTTTCAGCAGGTGACCTCAGACATTAATAGAGAATAAAAAAAAAATCAAACAAAGGATAATTAAGTTTATTTCGCTTCAACCAATCTAAACAGTATATAGTTCATTGATTGTCTGTCAGTCAGGTCTGCATTTCTCACTCAGAACAGAACTGATGCTCCTCTTACTTCTCACTGGGCTAGTAGAAACATGTTTTTTTTTTTTTGGGGGGGGGGGGGGTGGTGGAGGTGGGCTCTTGTTATTTTAAAGGGCTTTCGAGCTGGTCGCTTATTCGAGGTGGGCGCTTATTCAAAAGTGAGTGCTTATTCGAATAATTACAGTATTTGAAAAGATGTATCTTTATTTTTGCCATCCAGACTAAAATTTTCTAGAAATTCTGTACATTTGTGGCAATTGTGTTTGTACATGTACATTGTATGGCTGTGAGATAAAACCAATCCACTAGGTGTTGAACCGTTGTAAATACCCTTAAAGTTATAAATTCTTATTTTTTCTTCCTTTTCGTCTTCAGTATGATCGTTATCACAGAGGCGAGGATCAGGGTCCATCCTTCCAGCGATTAAATTTGGATATTGAACACCTCAATCTAAGTAAGTGCACTTGGCCACTTGTACAGTTGTATTTAATCTACAGCATAGGTTGGAATGTAAAGTGCACCTAACCCCAAAATTGTTTTTTCGCTTGAGGTGGCTGAACACAGTTTCACTGTACCTATGCGCCATTCATTGTCATTTTAAAACTACTAACGTCTGGGCGCCCAAAATTGGCGAGGCATACGATTAAGCAACATGCTATATATTTTGATATTTTTGTTGAGCTTTTAGGGTGTTGCCATGGCAACACGGTGGATTGTAAATTAGCCTGCAATCTTTGGTTTCGTTTATTTTCAGAAAATCTAGTCGTTAGATTTTGTCCATCATTTGTCTCCAGTAAACTCGTAAAAATATTCGCATGTTAACACTGGTCTCATGTAATTTTAACAGAGGGATCTTTCGTAATTTGTGATACAATATATTTGCGTTTTGTAAAAATCTCCTCAGATTTCAAATTTCTGATGACAGGTGAATCCGGCATATTCGGAACTATTATTGTGCCAAATTTCGTGAAATTCTAACGAGTGGTTCCGTAGAAATCAGCACATTTCCGAGGAAAGTTGCTAAAATATCCAGTCACAATTTTTCGGTCAACTGCGCATGCGTTGCATTTGACTGGGTTCTCGATCCAAAGACAAAAACGACCAAAAAGACAGTGTATTTTTTCAATGGTTCTATAAATTATCTATTGATTCAACAAACATTTTTATGAACAACAAATTGTTTGATTTTAAGACGAAAAAGAACACTTTCACGATCCACGCTGAGCAAAATAAAATGATCGCTGAATGGGCGCCACGTTTGTTTTTTCTCAAAACTCTGAACGTGCTGACTCACGTAAGCGGCTGAAATTGAAGAGCGCTTGCAAATTGTGTTCAGCCACCTTAATGTACTCTATGGATGTTGAAAAGTTGAATAATAGTTAAATATTTCTTGTTTTTAACATTGCGTTAGTGAATTATAGAGGTTTGAATTTACAAAATGTTAATAAGATGACGTCAAATCAAGACTAATTTATTATACAACTACTCAGTAATTCTTGTTTCCACCTTCAAGTAATATTTTTTTTACAAATATTTGATTATCCTTAAATTGTGAACTGCGTATTGTAAATTGAAGTAGAGATAATGGTGAAGTCTTGATTTGACGTCATCTAATTAGCATTTTGTAAATTAAATTCTCTATTCAAAGGGGACAAACTTCAAATAAATGTGGCTACTAAACATACCTGAATTCCGTAACTGATCATCAGTGGGATGACTATAACTCACTAACACAATGTTTAAAAACAAGAAAATATTACACTATTCGACTTTTCAACGTACATTGAGTTGATTAAAAGAAAAATAAATTGGGGGTTAGTGCACTTTAAGAGTAATTAAGCTAGCATTTACTGTCATAAGTTTACATGTATAACTGGATTTCAAGACCTTTAAGAACTTTTTTCGAGTTTCAGAATTATAGAGAAGCTTACAATTGGTTGTACACAGCTCTTACAAGGTCTTCTCTGATTTGCTGAGAAAACAATAGCACAAACAACATAACAATGGACCCTAGCCCTGAAAACAATAGAGCTGCGTGATACCCAGGTCCAACGAAATTAGAGGCTGTTAAGAGCTGCATGGTATCTGTTCAATTGAGTCATTTAACCCAAACCCAAAATCACTCTGGCCAAATTATCACATCAGATGCAAGCAATCCAATTAACCAATCCAAGAACTCCAAGCAAATACATGCAGTTGATGCCAAGTGCGGGAAAATGCCTGCGAGCAAGACTAACAAGGAGTAGCCCATTTCCGAGTTGCTCTTAGCCTCCTTTTCAAACTGAGGCCAAGTGCAAAACCATTCATATGAAAATGATGACTTATATCCATTATGGTAGAGTCTACCTGCTATAGCTCAGAAGGAGGTTGGACACTTATTGAGAATTATATAACGTAATGTCGACACTTAGAATTTTATTTTCAATAAATTTTTAAGTGTAAAAAAGAAAATCTAAAATCCCCACTCACTAGTGAACCTGTGGCTTCAGCTAGGCTTAGGCTTACATAGCCTACCGTACCACTGTACCACCTAGCTTCTCAGATTGCTTAGTCCTAAATTTACCTATAGAGCGTATGCACTCACGTGGCAAGCAGCTATGCAAATTTATTGGAACAAAAGAAAGTGTTAACATAAGAAAAGCGTTCAAATCCCACAGGATTGTTTTGGTACACCAACATGGCCGCCGTTCTATTGTTTTGGTACACCAATATGGCCGCCGTGACGTCATGTGCATACGCTCTATATAAACTGCTACCCCTAACCTCAACTGAAAGCAAACCAGTTACTCCGTTATATAAGTCTCAATAAGGTGTCCGACCTCCTTCTGAGCTATGGAATCTGGACTCTTCCATCCATTATGAATGGTTTTGCACTTGGCCTCAGTTTGAAAAGGAGGCTAAGAGCAACTCGGAAATGGGCTATTGGTTTTGGTTTCACTTCTGATTTCTCAAGAAAATGTCGCTAGTTTTTTTAGAGCAGTTTTCAACTGAGTGTCGATAGTAATTACACAATTGCTTTGGTTTTGCATTGCTACGATTTGTGATTGGCTAAAAAATCTCGCGCCACTTTCTCGACCAATCAGAAGTAAAACCAAAACCAATCGTGACTTGCTCGCACCATAGTTAGTATGCTCGCACGCGTTTTCCCGCGCTTGGCGCCGCTGACATGTAATTGCTTCGAACTCTGATTGGTTCATTGGATTGTTGACGACTGCTGTGATTGGTCAGAGTAATTACTTTGGTTTTGGTTTTACTGCACTCAATTGAAAACTGCTCTAAACAGACACAGATTGTGCAGTAATGCAAAACCAAAGGAATGACAAAAAGGCTCGGCACTTTCAAAATTTCTTCCCGTAATTTCTCTCAGACTTTTAACCCAATGGACTTCAAACTTTGCCAGACTTTTTTTTTCCAGATAAGAGCTAAATGTCCACCAAAAATAAACAAAATCGGAGAAAACGTTTTTTTTTTCACTTTTTCCATACATTTCTTCTAAATTTCAGAAGGAATGTATAAAATATTGAAAAAAAGTTAGTTTGTCCGATTTTGCTCGTTTTTGGTGGGCAGTTAGCTATTGATGAGAAACAGTCAATGCCAAAGTTTGAGACTGTAGACGCTTTTTGAAAATTGAAAACCGCTCTTACGGTACAACAGAAAAACGAGCTTCGCTGATTGAACAACAATAAAATGGTTTGGTATTTGGTATGTGCCATTTCATAAGACTTCTCAATGTGGCTTAATCTTTTGAATTTTATGTTGTAGGTAAGGTACCTTCCATTAAAAATAGTAACCAAAACATTGTTGCTGTTAGTAAACATCTCTGTGGGGCCGCTACAGGTGAGACGTTCACAGTGTAACTCAACTGACTACCTAACAATAGGCGGCAATATTGTTGACACATTGTCATTTTGAACCCCATTTTCTTCGGGACGAAAGGTAATTTTGTAAATAAAAATATTTTCTTTTTGGTAGACCTAACTCTCAGATGCTTAATGGAAACATTAATAAATTCAACGCAAAGAACCGCTGAAGATGCAAGTGTAGAAGATAACTTAGATGATCGGTGAGTATTTTATAAACTGTTGTCCTCCTTAAAAATCTTCGTGACCTAGCCCCTTAAAGACAGTGCCACATCACAGACAAGTAGCTTTATAAAATATGTAATTTGATGTGATTTTAACTAAATATAGGGCAAGTAAAAGATTAAAGCTAGCTCACAGTGAAGGTCAATTGGTGAAAGGAATAATATTGGCCCTGTGTTGTCACCATTGTTGTTCCTGGCCTCAATACGTTGGTCGGCCATTTCTTCAGAACCTGGGTTTTACTGCAGAAGATTTCCATCTATTGTGCTGTCTAAGTAGCTGGGCAACCTATGGAATAAGGCTAAAGAAACGCATAAAAGGAAACGATGGGCCGCCTGTTAATGATACAGGTGAGAAGCTGGTACAGTATACAGTTGAACCTCTCCTTGCAGACACCTCTCTATTATGGACGCCTCTCTATTATGGACGCCTCTCTAATACGGACACCTCTCTAATACAGACACCTCTGTAATACGGACACCTCTATAATATGGACACCTCTCTATTACAGACACCTATATACAGCTGTGATACGGACACTTTTCTATTATGGACACCTCTGTATTACGGACACCTCTCTATTATGGACACCTCTCTAATACGGGCACCTCTCTAATACGGACACCTCTCCAATACGGACACCTCTCCAATACAGACACCTTTCCAATACGGATACCTCTCTAATACGGACACCTCTCTAATATGGACACCTCTCTAATACGGAGACCTCTCTAATATGAAGACCTCTCTAAAACAGACACCTCTCTTTTTCGGACAGTTTCCTATGTCCCGGCAAATTTCCCACATATTTTCTTAAAATAAAACCCTCTATAATTCGGACCCTCTCATACATTAAATCTCGTCGCCAGAGATATTACGGCCATTTCCTGCGTTCCCTGGACCGGAAGTGGTTAACCGGGAAGGTCGATTTATTTACACGTCAGAAAATATAATTTTTCGTGTGAAAGTACCGGACCTTGCATGTCAAATGAAACCCCTGTAATCTCTCCAACTAATCAATTACATACACTTTTTCATAAATTTTTTGCACTTAAACTTTAACATTTTTAAATTTTTCCTGTTCTTATATACACAAATACTGTGTACAGAATAAGAAAAGTTACTTACAAGCCATAGTGAAAAGTCACTGAAAGAGTCGAAGCTGCCAGTACGAGGAGTGCGAAGAATAGCGTTCCGCCCAGATGACGTCATATTTGGCAGCATTGCATTGTGGGATGGAAATGCGGACAAATATTTCAGAATGGCTGCCTCGGAAACACCAGTTTTTGCGATTCCTGTACATGCTGTGGATAATTGTCGAGTCGTACCCAAGAACAGTGCTTCGTAGCACCTGTTTTTTCGTAGCTACATGCATAGTTTTTGAATGTTTGTACGCATTTCAATCCCATGATGCTGCGCGCCAATTCTCGTTTTAGAATCTGGGCGGAACGCTATTCCGAGATTGACACGTGTACTCGCGCTTGCTGTCGATGCTATTGGCAGTAATACGCATGCGTCACGCTGTTAAATCCGACATGGCGACTCAAAATAGCCGCCCGTAGTAACCAACTTCGGTCGTCACTTTCTCCGCATCGGGATAACATAGAGCGGTCAACTTTGGAAATTAAGCAAAATGGTATAAAATCTTTCAACTTATTAAGGTTTTGGGCAAAATCAATTTCTGACCTAAAGTCAGGTCTACCACCTTAAACCGTCTCGTTAATAAATTTCAGCTAGTGACAGCGATGACGGGGATAGTGACAATGAAGATAATCATGATACTGGGATAGAAAAGGCAACTACAAAAGAAAGACTCTTAGAGAATGCGGAAGAAAAGAAAGAAAAGAGTTCAGAGAACCACGACGAAGACAGGTAACATTCAACTTATGCTCAACTGCGAGTAGTGTAGATTGTAATGTACCGTTTGTTGTTTTTAGTTTTGCGGGCTCTCACAAGAATTCGTACGCACACTTACTAAGCGTTTTACGCTCTGAATTGCACTGTGACCAGAAAACAGCCTTAGCGCAATGATTTCAAACCAAAACCCAAAAGCTCTAAAGCTGTTTTATTCTATTTTCAGATGGTCGAATTACACGGTATCCGAGAGAGAAGAAATAGGCCGACAGTGTAAGCGACTAATAGACGCCGGCCGTCTGTGGTATCTAGAGTCACGTGACTTCAGCGCAAGATTGGCTTTCTATGTTGACTCAACCGTTTCGCTAGAAAATGCTGTTCTTTTAGCGACTCCAAAAACGTAGCGTAACGGAGGGACAGCGCTGAATAACGCACTGCGCATGTTGGTTACGTCATTGCTTTCCTCGTGGTGGAAAATTTATGAATGAGTCAGTTTTTTTAAACCAAAATTTCACCCTTTTATCGATGAAAACAAAATTTCTTTCAACTGAAATTAGATACAATATTGTAGTGGCTGTTCAAAAACACACAGACTTTCCTTAACCACGCAGTAGATTTTTTAGTAGAATTTTTAGTTAGTATAGCAGGTCCACATCAACTTAGCTGCCTTATATTAACGTGCTTCACCAAATAAACTATGTGTGTTTGTATGTATGCAACACGGTGCTTTTAATGTTACGGGAAAACCCCATAAATGCCGGCCATTTTAAGTACCCACCACAGCAGCACGATATTCCCTCAAGAATAATGAATAGCATTACTTGCAAAGAGCAGCTTGAAATAATAGATATAATTAATTCAGGCTACTTAACGAAGTGGAACGAAGACTCAAAATTGTATGAAAGCAATGGCGCGGTAGCAATTTTTCCAGCTCGCGAGTTTCTGTATCCAATAGGGTTACCCTTACCCTAACCCTAATCTTCTTTGGCACTTTTCCCCTTTTTACTTCCTTTCGCAGTCGCCATCTTTTTTTCTGTTATGGTGCAACAAAGCACCACGGGAAGATACCATCCCGGTGGCGGCCTGAATTAATGATATCCATAATTTCAAGCTGCTCTTTGCAAGTAATGCTATTTATTATTCTTACTGGGATACGTGTTGGCCACAGTAGGCGCCGGTTCCCGTGCGATCGCCCGCATTTTGCACCGCTGACCGTTCAGCGTTATCCAGCGCTGTTTAACGGAAGAAGTATTACCCATGTTAGTATCCAGGCATTCTCTTCACACTCAATCGATTTTTGACATAATTTCATTGCGATACGGAATAAGGCGCAAGCCGTTTCTAAACTTCGTAGCCGGGCCGACAGCGCTGAATAACGCAAATAGCACGTCACTGACCCGCGGAAATAGGTTCGTGAAGTCTCGTTCAAGATAAAATTTCACCCCGTTACAGATGAAACGAACAATTGTTCAAATTGAAATTTTAAATAAAATCGACGTGGCTGTCCAAACACGTAAATAACATTCTTAACAATTCGACACGGAGCTTAACCATTGGCATTGTTTTTGTTACAGGGAAACCTCATAAATGCCGGCTATTTTAGATATTATTTACAGGTTTCCCGCGCGGTCGTCCGCGTTTCGCGCGCTGACCCCTGACCCGGGCCCTTATGTCCGCTTCACACTTGCCTGAGGAGAGGGACTAGGGACTAGCTTATTATTTCTTTTTATGCTTTTTAACAGCGAGAGTTAATCAAGAACACACACACAAAAAAAACGTATTTGCATTATAGAAACCTCAACATTTTGCTCTAGTTTTATTAACAATAACTATACTAGTGCACTGAAACTATAAGTAAATGTAATAGTAAAAACGGCAAACTGATCCTTACGGCAAGAAGAAAAGATAGAGACAGAAGTGAAATAAATAAATAAATTAAATAAATAAATAAATAGATAAACAGTTGAATATATTTGCCCGATATTTCGGTTTGCAAAACAAACCTTCTACGGGGGCTAGAAATCATTCATTTTTTATTTCTAGCCCCTGTCTCTATCTTTTCTTCTTGCCGTAAGGATCAGTTTGCCGTTTTTACCATTACAGTCGAACCTCCACTAACGGACACCTCCCGTAAGCGGACACCTCCCTTAAGCGGATACCAAACCGCGGTCCCGGCGATTTATCCTCTCCAACACTACATTTTTAACCTCCCGTAAACGGACACCTGCCGTAAGCGGACACGGACACCTATTCGTGGTCCACAGAGTCTAAAATAACCTCCCGTAAGCGAACAGTAAATGATATCGAGAAAATTTCTAGCAAAATAGGTTCGGTTTTAATTGTGATTGACCTAAACAAAAGCGACGTGTGAGTCTGAACAGTACAGTTTCATGTAGGAAACTAGTCATTTCGATTCCAAAGTGTCGGATATCTTAAGAGAACTAAGATTAGGGAACCGCGAAAGCAGACACTCATCGATAGTTTCTTTTACGTACCATCTTTGCGTTTTAGAAAATAACTACATGCAATGTACATAAAATATCTACCTCTTGGCCCTTTTGTTCTGTTCACCTCCGAAACATGGCGGATTACATGGTTACTGGCTTACATCAGTTGGTGTGACGCAATGCGAGATCTTCACAGATATGTGCTGTGCATCACCCTGGATCCAGAGGTCCGTTCTCTGAATATCATGAGTGAAATTAACCGCATAAACGGTTAGAAGAAGCTCGCGAGACGGACCTCTCGTCACTCGAATATACAACCTCATTTCCATGCGAGGATCAAGTTCAGAATCTGAACTAGGTCGCTGATTGGTTACTCCTACTTGTTTCCAGACTCTACCGGGAGTTAATGATGCAACAGCAACTTCGATTGGCTGGACCAAAACAATTCGAAAACGGGCGCGTGAAAAACCGGTTTCCCAAAGTGAAGCCACACAAACAACAATGGCGGACGTAGATAGAGATTGCGGCTTTTTGCGATCTTTAAGAAACGCTGTGGATTACTATTTAGTATCCAAATTTTCAAAATATCAGAGAACTAAAGCCAGTTCAGAAAGAAGCGCTGTTGAAATTTATTCAGCGCAAGGATGTCTTGAAAAGAGGTGTTGACAGGCCAGACACGACTTATTAATTCGTGTTATCGTGGAGTGTGACCTCTAGCTGGCTAGAGTTTTGTTTGAACGAGGACAATTTTTATCTCTATTTAATTTTTATCTCTAGCACGGAGGCGTGCTTTGGAGTTGCAGGTATTCTCGCTGAACGATTTCGCTGCGGATGTCAAGGATTCTTTGTTTGTTGAATCTCTCGCCTTTGAAAACGGTTGTATCCAGAAAGTTTACTTCTTTGTCTGAGATTAATGTTTGTTTGCAAGGACAATAAAATCTTCTATCTCCTTTTTCTCAACACTCTACAGTGAAAAAATGTCATCGATGTATCTTTTCCACTGGAGCGGATTTGATCTTGTCACGCATAGCGGCGATTTAATGTAAACAAACAGACACGCGTTGGTCCCCAAGGTTTGAAACCGGTTTGGTGAGATATCCGATCCACAAATCGCATGGAAATGAGGTTGTGTACTCGAGTGCCCAGAGGTTTTTATTTTTTCTCGGCGCGTTGCGCCTCGTTGTCGCGGCTTCGCCGCTCAAACTAAAAAATAAAAACCTCTGGCACCCAGGGTAGCTGTGCATATATTTAGCGGCAAGTCTTTCAATCTTGAACCGTAGTTTTTAAATTAGTGTTAAATTTATGTGTGATATAAAAAGCAACATCCAACAACCCGTGATGGATAATACAATTATCCAATTTATACAATGATACAATTATACAATTTATCTATTAAAAAGTGTCCCTGTGATCAAATTTTTGATTTTCATTTTTTTTACATTTTCGTGTACAATTAGACTTTCTTACTCATCTTGTCAAATTTCAATTCATTACGAACATCAGAAGTCATTTTATTTTAACATTTATTTCCGAGAATTTACGGCCGCCATTAATCAACCTTGTTCCAAGGCTTGGCTACGAATGGGAGAAAGTGACGTCAAAGACTCACACATACCTCACGGGTTGAAATTTTAATAACAATAAGTATTGAAAATCACGCAAAAAGCAACAAAAACTTTGGACTTGTTCTTCGTGCAATTTTCTATGCTGATTGTTATTATAATTTCAACCCGTCAGGTATGTTTGAGTCTTTGACGTCACTTTCTCCCATTCGTGCAACCAAGCCTTGGGATTGAACAAGGTTGATTAATGGCGGCCGTAAATTCTCGGAAATAAATGTTAAAATAAAATGACTTCTGATGTTCGTAATGGATTGAAATTTTGCAAGATGAGTAAGAAAGTCTAATGGTACACGAAATGTAAAAAAAAATGAAAATCAAAAATTTGATCATAGGGGCACTTTAAAAGCTTTAAAAGACATGTACTGGTGCATTATACGCCCTCTGGTGCACTATTTTTTTTTTCAACCTCCAGTAAGCGGACACCTCCCGTAAGCGGACACTTACCCTTGGTCCCGAGGGTGTCCGTTTACGGGAGGTTCGACTGTACTATTTCAAGAGTTTTACTGATCCAGGTCTACGATAGATCCGGTACTCTGTCTTCATTGGTTTGTCGTTGTGGTTTTACCGTTATTATAGTTTTTGAATAAGTAAATGTCCTTGGCTGCAGGTGGGCCAGATGTACAAAGATTACAACTTGAAAAAATTTGGCTAATTTGGTGCTCTTAGAGCATTTTGTTCAAGGGCAAAGGTTCTTAGTAAATGATTTCATACAGTTTAAGTTAGTTTTTTTTTACGTGTATCAACGGTTTCAGTATTTTTATTGCGGGAGGCGAAGAACGCGCAGTCATACTACATGAGCAGAGGTTTCAGAACTTTGTGAGAATTAAAGTCAGTGTTAAGCTACTTTCTACATGAAAGGAGGGTGTTCCTAGCAGTAGGATATGTCTGCTTTCAAGCTAGGATGATTTAAGCGCTAGTATTATTCTACCCGGCTCTTATCTAGGATCGTCCCAGGGCGACAACCCTTCTCACGTAAAACTAAGAGCAGAAAACCTGTCGAGTTAGGATGATTCGCCTTTTAGATGATCCTCTTTTCGTGTACACAAACCCGAATCTCTGTCTATCGACGTTACGTCTATATATCCCAGATTACCCCTCATCAGTGTTAAATTTAGACTTCGCCGCGCGTATTGTTTTGTTGACTGCTGTGGTGGAAGTTCTACAAATAAGAAATGATTTTATATTTTAAATGAAAATTTTATTTCATGAATTTTTCGCGTTATAAGATTACAATCTTAATTCTTAAATGAATTGAATCCAGATTCGCATCAATTACATCTTCACGTCCGTGAAGTATTATTAGGAGTCAGACGTCATAGTTTACATGTCCTCAGTTTTGTTAACCTTAACCCTTCCGGCAGTTCAGTTCGTTCAACGGGAGCAGTTATAAACATTTCTTCTCCGTAAATCAACGCGAAGTCAAGCATCGGACAGGTTTCTTGAGACAAATCCTTTCACCAGCAAGGGTGACTGGTGGAACCGAAATTCTTCAAAGAGCTTTCATTTGAATGGTCACATCCACAAACTTCAGAGTTGGAATCACATTACGTGACTCAACTTTAACCTTTGGCTTACAATCAAACGGGTTAAAGGTCTGCATCGCTCGCGGAAGAATGTCTTTTAGAGCGGTTTTTAATTGAGTGTCGTAAAATCAAAACCAAAGCAATTACTCTGACCAATCACAGAACTCGCAGACAATCTGATGAACCAATCAGAACTCGAAGCAAATACATGTAGCCGGCGCCAAGCGCGGGAAAACGCGTGCAACCTTCATCTCTCACGGAAGAATGTCTTTTAAAAAAATAACATTTTAAAACTGTAAAAAAAATTTGTATTTATGCCACACAATTGTAATTTAAAGTCTTCTTTGCATGTCTTTAATTGCCGTCCATATCTTGAGCCGCGCACTCCATGCAGAAGAGCATTTCAGAACTTGCAATAAAATACTAGATGTGGCGTTGTTGCTGGACACGATCGCGGTATTTTTGTTCCATCTTTGTTGCTATCTTCATCAGCATCCTCGTTGCTTTGTTTTTCAGTGCTATCTTTATGCATCTGTTTATCCTCTTGCCTGTGCTCAAACTTCCACATTTAAGACTTTCGACATGGCTGACCGTTGATGTCAAGACAATGAAAGACAAGATAACGAAGAGAAGGGCTGAATTCTTCATTTTGGTAAAAATGTACAGTATTGAATTCTTTTCTCTGATGTCAGTGCAGATTGAGACTTGAGAAAATTAATGTGTGAAGCAAAAGGTACGGACCAATTTATGTTCTGTTCCCAGCTGTTCGTATCTCGGGTTGTGTAATCGAAGCAGATGTGTTTTAAATGCCTGGTGATACATTTTGGACTCACATTTGTGTTTTTAATGTGCCCGCAGTAATTGGTATTTCCTACCAAGAACAAAACATGTAAACATTATTTTAACCAGACATGAAATGAAACACATTTCAACTTAGAAAACTCCATAAACTTGTTGCCCCACACTTAAATGCATACTATATGAAGAATTCAATAGTACACAGAGGATGTATCGCAGTGTAACGCCTTAACGCCATATTACCAAAATGTTAATAACACAAGAGCATACGCCAAAAAAGTATTAAAAGAAATCGCGTACACTTAGATTTTAATATCGAGTCACCACCGGATACAAGGAAGACAGATTTATTGTTTATTGACTTTAATAATATTTGATATTTTTAATAAAAGTTATTGTATTGTATTGTAACAATAGCAATAATAGCACCACCTCACCCACCTCAACAGACAACCACAACTTTCTTTTTCCAATATTTATACCGCTGTATGTTCATAGCTCATGTAATGGGTGTATATGTAAGTAGTTGAACTCTGGCAATTGATCAAGCTCCCAACTAACCTTGTAGCTCAGTGGTAGAGCATTTGCACCGGAATCACAAAGGTCATGAGTATAATAGAAGTCACAATTGACTAAGCTCCCATCTGACCTTGTAGCTCAGTGGTAGCGCATTTGCACCGGAATCACAAAGGTCATGAGTACAATAGAACTCGCAATTGACCAAGCTCTCATCTGGCCTCGTAGCTCAGTGGTAGAGCATTTGCACCGGGATCACAAAGGTCATGAGTATAATAGAAGTCACAATTGACCAAGCTCTCATCTGGCCTCGTAGCTCAGTGGTAGAGCATTTGCACCGGAATCACAAAGGTCATGAGTATAATAGAACTCGCAATTGACCAAGCTCTCAGCTGGCCTTGTAGCTCAGTGGAAGAGCATTTGCACCGGAATCACAAAGGTCATGAGTATAATAGAACTCGCAATTGACCAAGCTCTCATCTGGCCTTGTAGCTCAGTGGAAGAGCATTTGCACCGGAATCACAAAGGTCATGAGTATAATAGAACTCGCAATTGACCAAGCTCTCAGCTGGCCTTGTAGCTCAGTGGTAGATCATTTGCACCGGAATCACAAAGGTCATGAGAAGAACTCACAATTGACCAAGCTCTCAGCTGGCCTTGTAGCTCAGTGGTAGAGCATTTGCACCGGAATCACAAAGGTCATGAGTACAAGAGAACTTACAATTGACCAAGCTCCCATCTGGCCTTGTAGCTCAGTGGTAGAGCATTTGCACCGGAATCACAAAGGTCATGAGAAGAACTCACAATTGACCAAGCTCCCATCTGGCCTTGTAGCTCAGTGGTAGATCATTTGCACCGGAATCACAAAGGTCATGGGTTCGAATCACGTCGAGGTTTGAATTTTTTTTTTTTCAGGTTATTGTAAATTGCAACTCCTTCAGTTGCTGCAGAACTGCGATAATAACATTCTGTTTAATTCTTTCTTCGCAGTTCATATGAATTTATTTTCATGTACACATTATCTTATGACATAAAGTAAACAAAGCTTTTTGGCCATGTTCCACCGACTTCCTTTTCCTGGATATACAGAAACGTGCCCGGCATGTTTACACATAGTGTAACCAACTAAGAAAATAATCGATATCTAATAAATGAACATCAAAAGATAGTAGCAACTCAACAAAAACCATAAACAAATAATAAATTGCAATGAAATAAACAAACAAATGACAAAAATAACAGCCTGTTATTTTTGTCATTTGTTTGTTTATGATTAATTAATGATTAATTTATGATTACTTAATTAATGATTATGGTAATAGTAACAATCACAAGAGGAAAAAACAGTTTCATGTTTAAATTAGTATCATGCCGTTGAGTTGTTTTCTAAATGTGTATTACGCTTTTCTGCTAATGTATTTGCTGCCCATTTTGTGCATTGGTGCTTTTTATTTGGCCCCTGCAAATGGCATGTTTAACATCGACTGAATTTTAACTTTGTTAATGAGGGCAAATATATATATGTATATACGCCTTTGTTGTCTAATCACTCGGCAGTGAAACGAAAACAAAATAATTTCCAACTTAGTACAAGTAATAAAACCAGACGTACAGGAGGGGGCATATAGAGGTTATTCAGTGTGAAGTTGTGTAATGCGGCTGAGTATTTTTACGAATCAGTTTTTATTTTTTCGAGCCTTCAGGCGAGAAAAAATAAATACTGATGAGAAAAAATACCCAGCCGTATTACACAACTTTTCGCTGAATAAATTGTTTCTTATACGACAGTAATCTTCTCCTAAAACTCAGTTTTTGAAGCTATTTTTCCAGCGCGCGGTAAGTAATAATAATATACGTGTCTTATAATTAAAGACATTGATACACTGCCCAAATATGGTCAAAAAGTTATCGATATACGCTATGTCTACGTGACGTATATCCAACGATGGAGGTAAATTTCGCATTTTGACACGAGAATGCAAAAACTGTGCTTTGTCAATGTGTTGAATTATAAAACTATTATTCGCTATAATAGTTAAATATTTGCACTCGTTTTGATGCGTATTTGCACTCTAGAATGCTATGTCAAATAGTAAAGCTAACATACTAAACCTGGATCAGACATAATACACATTTCACTAAAGTAAAATTTCGAGATTGAAGTGGACCAAAAACGGAGATGCCGTCGAATAACTGACAAACTTCTAATTGAATCAGGATTCAATTCGTAGCATGATTACCGGACGTAACCTACATACCAACGAATCTACTGTTTTTTTTCCCTCTTGTGATTGTTATTATTATTATCATAACATTGTTATTTTTGTCATCTGTTTATTTTATTGCAATTTATTATTTGCTTATGGTTTTAGTTAAGTTGCTACTTCGTTTTGAGCATAACAACAGCGGTATAAACATTGGAGTAAGAAAGTTGTAGTTGTTTGTTGTGGTGGTCGAGGTTGTGCTGTTATCATTGTTATTGTTACAATACAATACAATAACTTTTATTTACACATGATAGATTTTAAGCAATGATCCGCATAAGAAGGAAAGCGCTGAACGGCAATGCACGATGGAATGGCAACTTTTTTCATTGTTACAACTAGTGATCTCATTGGCCTAGACTCAAAAACCGCTTAAAAGTTAAGGTTCAAGGTACATTTTGTCTATTTTTTTTTCAAGGTTTCAAGTAATTCTGAGATCTAATCACACAACATGCAATTTTTTAAAAGATATCGTATTTGGGGAACTGTATTAAAGAAGCAAAATTATTAGCAATTGTCTTCTGCTATTCTGATTGGGTAAACACGGGCATTTCCTAAAATTTATTTGACGCAAATGGATTTTCTTTATTTTTAAACTGAAATATAATTATGAACCATCAGCCCCTCCTCTATTCTTGAAACCAAACATATTCTATGTGGGAAAGAGCCAGTGCTACAGAACAATGAAGTTTACGGTAGTTCTTATGTGGAGCATTACTTAAAACATAAAGCTTGTGGGGTCGTGTTAAGACAATAAATAATAAAACGAAAAATATCAAATATTATTCAAGTCAATAAACAATAAATCTGTCTTCCTTGTATCCGGTGGTGACTCGATATTAAAATCTCTAAGTGTACGCGATTTCTTTTAATTTTGGTAATATGGCGTTAAGGCGTTACATGGGATTCATCCTCAGTGTGCTATTGAATTCCTCATATAGTATGCATTGAAGTGTGGGGCAACAAGTTTATGGCGCAACAAGTTTATGGCGATTCCGTAACTTGAAATGTCCTTCATTTCACGTCTGGTTAATATGGTGTTTACATGTTTTGTGCTTTGCAGGAAATACCAATTACTGCGGGCACGTTAAAAACACAAATGTGAGTCCAACATGTACCACCAGGTATTTAAAAACGCATCTGCTTCGATTCCACAACCCGAGATACGAACAGCTGGGAACAGAATATAAATTAGCCCGTACTTTTTGCTTCACACATCAATTTTCTCAAGTCTCAATCTGCACTGACATCAGAGAAAAGAAATCAAGACGTTTCTGACCAAAATGAAGAATTCAGTCCTTCTCGTCGTTATGTTGTCTATCGTCGTCTTGACAACAACGGTCAGCCATGTCGAAAGTCTTAAATGTGGAAGTTTGAGCACAGGCAAGAGGATTAACAGATGCATAAAGATAGCACTGAAAAACAAAGCAACGAGGATGCTGATGAAGATAGCAACAAAGATGGAACAAAAATACCATGATCGTGTCCAGCAACAACGCCACATCTAGTATTTTATTGCAAGTTCTGAAATGCTCTTCTGCATGGAGTGCACGACTCAAGATATGGAGCGGCAATTCAAAGCAAGCAAAGAAGACTTTAAATTACAATTCTGTGGCATAAAAACTCATTTTTTTACAGTTTTAAAATGTTAATATTTTTAAAAGACATTCTTTCGTGAGCGATGGTCTTCAATCTTAAGACAACAAAAGTTAGGCTTTGTATTTATTCGTCTTAGAGCGCTTTTCAATTGAGTTTCGACAGTAATTTCGCAATTGCTTTGGCTTTGCCATTGCTACGCTTTGTGATTGGCTAAAAAATCTCGCGCCTCATTTTAAACCAATCAGAAGTAAAACCAGAACCACTCGTGACTTGCTCGCACGCGTTTTCCCGCGCTTGGCGCCGACGACATGAATTTGCTTCGAGTTCTGATTGGTTCATCAGTTTGTCTGCGAGTTCTGTGATTGGTCAGAGTAATTATTTTGGTTTTGGTTTTACGACACTCAATTAAAAACCGCTCTAAAAGACATTCTTCCGCGAGCGATGAAGACCTTTAACCCGTTTGATTGTAAGCCAAAGGTTAAAGTTGAGTCACGTAATGTGATTCCAACTCTGAAGTTTGTGGATGTGACCATTCAAATGAAAGCTCTTTGAAGAATTTCGGTTCCACTAGTCACCCTTGGTGGTGAAAGGATTTGTCTCAAGAAACCTGTCCGATGCTTGACTTCGCGTTGATTTACGGAGAAGAAATGTTTATCACTGCTCCCGTTGAACGAACTGAACTGCCGGAAGGGTTAAGGTTAACAAAACTGAGGACATGTATACTACGACGTCTGACTCCTAATAATACTTCACGGACGTGAAGATGTAATTGATGCGACTCTGGATTCAATTCATTTAAGAATTAAGATTGTAATCTTATAACGCGAAAAATTCATGAAATAAAATTTCCATTTAAAATATAAAATGATTTCTTATTTGTAAAACTTCCACCCAAGCAGTCAACAAAACAATACGCGCGGCAAAGTCTAAATTTAACACTGATGAGGGGTAATCTGGGATATATAGACGTTACGTCGATAGACAGCAGAGATTCGGGTTTGTGTACACGAAAGGAGGATCACCTAAAAGGCGAATCATCCTAACTCGACACATTTTCTGCTTTTAGTTTTACGTGAGAAGGGTTGTCGCCCTGGGACGATCCTAGATAAGGGCCGGGTAGAATAATATTAGCGCTTAAATCATGCTAGCTTGAAAGCAGAAAGCAGAAAGCACTGCTACTGCTAGGAACACTCTCCTTTCATGTAGACAGTAGCTTAACACTTTAGTTTCCACAACTGAAACCACTGCAAATGTAGTATGACTGCGCGTTCTTTCGTCTCCCGCAATAAAAATACTGAAACCGGATTGACACACGTAGGAAAAACTGTATGAAATCATTTGCTAAGAACCTTTGCCTTTGAACAAAATGCTCTAAGAGCACCAAATTGGCAATTTTTTCAAGTTGTAATCCATATACATCCGACACATCTGCAGCCAAGGGCATTTATTTATAGTTTCAGTGCACTGGTATAGGTATTGTTAACAAAACTAGAGTAAAATGTTGAGGTGTCCATAATGCAAATACGTTTGTTTTTTGTTCTTGATTAACTCTCGCAGTTAAAAAGCATAAAAAGAAATAATAAGCTAGCCTCTAGTCCCTCTCCTCAGGCAAGTGTGAGGCGGACTCAGCTTAAGGGCCCGGGTCAGGGGTCAGTAGCTCGAAACGCGGGCGACCGCGCGAGAAACCTGGAGCCAACTGGCGGACTATGGGGTTTCACTGTAACAAAAACAATGCCAATGGTTAAGGTCCGTGTCGAATTGTTAAGAATGTTATTTGCGTTTTTGGACAGCCATGTCGATATTCTTTAAAATTTCAGTTTAAACAATTTTTCGCTTCATCTGAAACAGGGGGTTAAAAAAAAAAAAAAAAAAAAAACTCGGCTGCGCCTCGTTTTTCATCCCACTTCGCGGTGTTTGGAAATCTGATGAAACACTGTGTCCCATGTTTGATATATTACATATATAGCTGAATTTTTGAATACATGGTCAACGAAAATTACAGCAATTTCACTACAGCTAGCCCAAACAAGGGTTTTTATGACCCCGATCAGCCCGAAAATCACAGAGAAGAGGGAAAGGGAGCGAGAGAAAAAAAGACTATCAACAGTCTTTAGTTTTTATATTGTGGGGTTTAAAGTTTTTGAACGACAAAAAAAAACAAGACCAAGAACACTCACAGACGCTTACTTAAATGCCAATTAGTACTCCGAGAGTGCTCTACAACATAGAAGTTGGAGCTTGGTAGTGAAGGGTAATTATGGACTAGATTTCGGTCATTGCGAGAATCTACAAATATGTTTCATTGGGGCACAAGTGCTCCCACTCTTCAGGATTCTTTCAGCATAGTTTTGTTATCAGCTACGGGATTCTTAGGCCCAGTCCACACTAATCCGTTTTCAAACGAAAACGGAGTTGTTTTGCTCCGGATACGGCTATCGTCCACACTACAACGCCGAAAACGATCACTGAAAACGGAGCGATTCGAAAACGCTCTCCAGAGTGGAGCGATTTGAAAACGATGCTTTTTGAAAACGCTGTTTTCTGGTGTGGACGGAGAAAACGATGCTATCTTAAAACGGTTACGTCATCAAAATAGCCAGACCACTCGACCGTGAAACATATTCAAGATGTCGCCCTACTTCCATGTACTTCGACTGGACTGACTCCCAGTCTACACTCTCGGTGCTTTTCTGCACTTTGTATTCGTTTGTGACTTTCAGAAGTAGCTCGACTTCATCATCAGTCCATGTGAAACAGCCTGTTTTAGGTTTTGGTTGCTTTCCAGCTGTTCTTGGCATCGTTTAGAAGGAAAATATGAATCAAGAATGGCGCCAATTTCGCGGGCCGATATATTGAAATGCGCATGCGTAGAGTTCATTTGAGCATGCGCACTTAGAGTATCAAAGCGTTTTCAAAACAATACGGCGTTGTAATGTGGACGGGCGAAAACGATACGAAAACGATAAGTGTGGACGCAAATCTTTTTGAAAACGGATTAGTGTGGACGGGGCCTTGTACAGCTCTATTCGCGCGTTTTCACGCACGGGTGCACAGATCTTAGGCATTCTTTAAAAGAAACTTATTTGCATGTCTGCGACTATTAACCAGTTCTGATCTTTTGTTTAGGGTGGCTAATTCTCGGTGACAAATAATGTAGTATTTCTCTAGGTTACAAAGGTTGCACCTCTTTGTTCTGTCAGAGTATGCACGCGCTCTGCCTAAAATCCTCCATGTTATTCTATGATCTATCTTAGCGTTCTTTTACTGCCATACATATTTACTCAGCTCCGTCTGGTTGCTGTATGCTTCTTTCTTGAATGACTGTTTGTGGTTAGCGGATCTTGATTTAAAGTCCGTATCAGTCCGCCCCACGTAGTACTCACTACCTTCTTCCGTGGTCACGGTGGCCTTGTAAAAAATGCCTTTCTCTAGGCATTTGTTACCCAGGGGGCACTCCTCTTTTTTTTCTACAGTTGCATAGTTCTGTGTCGGCGTTTTCCGCGTTTGGTTGTAGGATAGAGCTGTATAAGAATCCCGTAGCTGATAACAACACTATGCTGTAAGAATCCTGAAGAGTGGGAGCACTTCTAAAATGCTCTTGAAAACAGATCATTATAGAATGGAATTGTTTCAAACCTTTTGCTTAAGTATGGCACATCTTGTTATATTTTTAAATTCAGTTGAAACAAATGATCATGAAGTCATTTACACCGGCATAATATCAAAGATGAGGAGAAAGTAGAATTATGTGCATTATGTGCAAAGATTATTTTACTTCATTGTAATTATTTTTCTTATTTCCTTGATGAAGCTTGTTATTCAAATGGCTGTTGTTTGTCGCTGATCATTATTTACAGCTGTATTTAACAGTTAGAGTGATCTTCAATTAAGTGTCTTCGCGCCACTTATACTCAACCACTCAGAAGTAAAACCAAAACCAATCGTGAGTTACTCGCGCGCGTTTTCCCGCTCTCTGTGTGAATGATCCTGTGTATTCTATTTAATTCTTTATCTAGTATGTATTGAAGTGTGAGACAACAAGTTTATGTCGGTTCCGTAGATTTCACTCATTTCTTGACTGGTTATAATGCTTCCCGTGCACAGTAGTGTTACATGTTTTGTTCTTGGCAGGAAATACCGTTTACTGCGGACTTGTTAAAAACACAAATGTGAGTCCAAAATGTACCAACAGGTATTTAAAAACACATCTGCTTCGATTATGCAACTCTAGACACGAACAGCTGGAAACAGAACATAAATTAACCCGTACTTCTTGTTCTACGCAGGTCATTTTCCAGTCCTGATCTACGATGCTGTTTCTACTTTATGGTCTTTATGAAAGCAAAACAACTGAATTTCACGAAAAAACACGGACGACCGTTAGTAGCTTGTCGCCAGAAGCTGGAAATAATAACTGATAACTCATAACAATATTAACAGGAAAAACGTTTTCTTGGATTTTTTTTAGCTGAAATATGTTTTTGCAAGAGTCTCTTTGCGAAAACGCAAAATTTTGTTCGTCTGTTTTGCTGTTGTTTTTGTTTGATAATCATATGAGTTGAGCAGCAGCGTCATAAGTATTCAAGAAGAGCTCTTCAGTTATTAAGTTATACCAACTCACTTCTTATCTTTTGAAATATTTCAGTTACTGTAGCAATTTAAATTTACGTTTCTTGGCCGGAAAACCGTTCTGTTTGTTACCCCTTCTAGAATGGAATAACCAAAAATTGAATAAATAAATAAATAAATAAATAAATAAAAAATTTAACCCCCCGCAGAAGATATGGAACTTACTCGGTAAATTGTTTCAACACAGACCATTCATTGTAACTCACGCAAATAACAAATGCCCATGCAATGATGACAAATGAAAAAGTGAAATGACCCATCACTGGATTATACTTCATTAACTTTGTCTCTGATTATTCTAAAAGAATGAAAACGAAGCCAAAAGCAGGTTGATATTCTCTTAAATAGGTCACGTACTTTCGATATAGAAATTACATTTCTTTAGTCCCTGAGTCACGTTCTTTTTTTGTTCCACGATTAATAAAGACATTTTTCGTGCACGTACGCTAAGTAACTAGCACGATCATGACGTCATGAACTGGACGTTGTGGTTAATGGAGCGTTGTAAATATTTCTTGCTTTTCGGTATGAATATAGATTAATCGATCACTGCTGTTTATGGAAAAAGTTAGGCGCTTTCCCACGCGTTTGAAAATAGAACTGGAATGATCGTAGCCTCATTTTGATTTCACCCCGTAAATCTTAATTGAACTTTTTTTTTGCGACAACCACATACGTTTTAACAAGTGCTAACCACGGGGAGACCTCATTAACCATCCAGCTCACGGATCACAGTAATGCAGTTTTCTTTGAGCGCACAAAGGCTTTGTATGTAAAGCGGAACAAAGGTCGCTATGTTTATAAAAACACAAAAAGACTCAATTTGAATACGGGCCATTACACCTGAAAGCAATTACACTTTGCATTGGGGATTGAAGGTGGTCGCTGGATGGTTCGAATCTGTTTATTGTTCGTCCGTTGCGTGGTTGGTGAAATGTCTGCCTTAAGGAACCTGCGATAAATAAGGTTTGTGGTCTTATCTCATATCCGACGTTATCTTAACCCTTATAAAGTGCTCTCTTGGGAGAACAGCCAGGCCAAAAAGTATTCTGTGGTATCCATGGTGTTTTCATAAAGTGTCGGACAGCGCAATTGTACATGTTGATCGTGAATTCAAAGATCCAGTAATTACGTACTAAAAAACTGCCTTGTACATTTAGGTTTCTCGTCCATCATTTTAATTGTGCTTTGTACGAACTAACGTGTTGGAAAGCGCCAGACAATGGTCAATTGACAAGCTTTTTGAAGGTGTTTATTCGCACAACGTATTTAGCGCTCTTTCTGTAATGTCCTCCAGCGTTTGTGGAAGTAATTGCTGAATGATATAATGGATTACAGTAAAGAAGCTAATCTAGAGAGCTAAAGTGCAGCTGCAACCGCTTCTTTATTTTCACTGCAGGATAACATTCAGATAAAGAGGAAAAGGAAAACCATCGTCGCACGAAGACCAACACTTATAATCCGCCGTCAAAACCGTGAGTAACCCATTTTTGTCCATTTAGCAATGAGAAATTTTAAGTTATTTGTAACTAGTTGACAGCGGTTGTGTAACCTTAAGGAAGATTCCTAAGTTAAGAGCTGACTAGAATCAAAATTGAAGAAAATTCTCCAATTTCATTTTTAAAATACGTACTTTAATTAAGAACATTCAACGCCATTGAATGCTTATCCGGGAGGCGAAAGGAGTTGGACTGGCGAAAGGGTGAAAAGATGTGTTGCTTGCTTAGCGGTTTACTTGCTTAGCAAACTTACAGTTAATGTGGTTCATTTTAAGGTCGAAAACCTAACTGAATCACACGGTTTTATATCTTTTTGTGAGAAGTGATGTTTGCGTTTTCCATTTAATTTTAAGTTATAATAAATCATAAACAAGGCAAAAGCAAGGCATCAGCCGTTTCTACTGCACTAATAGTTTAAAACGTATCGGCATCATATTTCTCAGGCTAAATGTCCGCCCGTCGTACTTAAACAAAACAAAATGATGATAAAAGCGATATAAGTCGTCCTTATCAACGTCTCTTTCAGACGCTTAAAATAGAATGTGGATTGAGTTCGATTGACTGATTCGATTGAGTTCGATTGAAATTCAGTTCGATTGCGTTCGATTTACTATCATTGCCGGGATTAACAACAGTCTCAGACCAGCACCGGCTCAAACAAATTCCGTTCTTCATCTCGTTTGTGCTGGTTCGCGCAAAGGTTCAAATATTAGTTAGAATAAACGTTCAAATGCTCTAGGTTCACTTTACCAATGAGCCAGGTAGCACTTCGTTTTGCAGTTTGTAAGAAATCCGGCGATACTGGACCGGCGATGACCGATCTAATCTAACGTTTTTCAAAAGCAATTTCTGTTTTATTTATTTTCATTTTACTACAGCTATGAAATTATTTACAAGACAGAAATTACAAAGTCAAATTTAGTGTTTTTTCGTAGTATTGAAAAGATAATTATAATAAAATAACTATTTTGTACCGGTATTATTGTGATTGAAAAAGGAGAAAGTTAATTATTTATAAAGCGACTTGAAAACTGCGTGTGTCTTGCGCAATAAACTACTTGACCCTTTCACTCCCAGAGTCAGTTATGGAGACATGTTGTGTAGTTCTAACTTTTCATTCTATCGACGAAATCCTATGGTGTGACCATTCAAATGAAACCTCTTCGGCAGCACTTTTGCACGGTACCATTTGTTTTTCAATATTTTGCAAAATAAAATTTGGGACCTTCGTGAATTTTGATTTTTGCCCCAAGTATGCATAAAAGAACTCAAAGTTGATAAAGGCAATTCTTCATTTTCACGAAATCCAACTATTGATTCATGTTATGCGGTCCTGCTGTTTAATTCTGTGCATGATGCAGAACTAAATTGCGACCATTCAAATTGAAACTTAACGAGGATTTTACTAGCCTGTGGTGCTGTTGCTTGTGTTCATGTTGTATTGTGGAACTGAGGTCATTGGCTTTTACTTTTGAAGCTAAAATGTCACCATTCAAACTGGAAGCATTCGAGGAGTACTTCAATGTCGTTCTGTTTGGTTTTCAAGGATATTTGCCATTAGAATTTTCAGTATTTTTTTAGGTTGGAGGCAAAATTAGTTATAAACTGTGAAAATGTTTTAACATATCAGTGGCAGGCGCCAGTCATGTCTATCGCTGATTTAGAACATCTTTTGTTCCTTTTTCAACAACTTGTCAGTACTTCTACCCTGCCAAGCGTTTTTCATTTTAGTAAAAAATTAATATCGAAAATTGATCTCGGTCTCAGCAAGGCCCAGAAATTTATTGTCACTTTTGAGATTGCAAAGGCTTCAAAGACAGAACTTAATTTTGATTTATTATTAAGTGACACCGAGTGTATTATCTCCAATGTGGCCGACATTTGTTAAATCATAGCACCTTCATTTTTCTGCTTGGTGTTAATTTTATATTTTCATTCTTGCTTGACAACGGCATTGGCGTAACTGGTCGAGAGCGCCGGCTTCATCTATCTTCCTGTTTGCGGTAAGAATGGTTTGAAACTTGTTAGCGAATTTGACGCTTTTGATCAAGCTGAAAATGGACGTCTTTTGCCATTTTGTCTAAAATTGGGTTAAGCACGGTTAAGTTATTATTATTTTGCCTGGGAAAAACGAGTATCGTGGTCTGAAAACGGACAATAGTTTTACGAAGCAGTGAACACATACCCGTCAAAACTCTTCAAGTCTGAAATTGTGTATAACCTTCGGAACTTCGGTGTAAACAAGAGAAAAAAAAAAAACGTTTGTACCAAAATTCGTCTGCCGATACGTTTGGCTCTTAAGGCTATTGCGTTTTAAAAGGAGGAACATTTAAAGAGACAAGTCTAAAAGGTGTAGGCATGCAAGAGTTTCAATTATCGAGAGGACATACATTTCGCCCCCATATATACCAAAAATATTTAGGAGTACTTTCTTTCCCAGTTATTTAATCCATGCAATAGCCCTTATCCAAAATAATAAAAAGGCTTTTGCCAAATAAATCACTTTTAATTGCATTTTTTATAGACAGGATATTTTTTAGATATTGTCCTTTTCACAGCAGTGGTAATGGTAATTTCATAAGATAAAAGGATCGCCTGAAAATAAACAAAAAACGGTAAGTATTTTTTTTTTATTTGCGGTGTCACGAAATTTCCGAAATGCAAAAACCTGCAACCAAAATAGATGAACGAATGTAGTACCGTCTTTAGTAGCGGCAAGAACGAGAATCCATCAAAGATTTTAACCTTCCTACAGACGAAAGTACCAGTAAGATAGTACACTGCATGGTCAAGTTCGTGCAGCTGTGATGCAAATTTTATGCGAAGAACGGTACATTATATGCCGGCAATAACTTGTTCTTTACACAGTATAGACGCTACAATATGATAATAAACACAAATGGAATTAAACTGACTTTTTCATTAACTTCCGCACTAGCTCTTTCGCTTGAAAGCAAACAAAACAAGTATTATATTTTGAAGCTGTAAATGAAAGCGGTTTGAATGTTAATCTTTACAGGGCCAAATGTCTTAAACAGGATAAACATATAAGTCTTAACGTTAATCTATGAAAACTTTATCACAAGCTGAATTTTTACCAGCTTTTTGTTGGCCATGACTTCCGTTGACTTCGGCATTGATGACGCCACAACATGAGCTGGGTTCAATGTCTTAGATGGGGTCATAAAAATCGGAATTCTATCTTAAACAGGGTAGGGAAATCAGGGAGTTGTGTCTTTTAAAAACAGGGCCAGGGTTTGAGTGGCTAGGCCGCACCTGGATCCCTACCCCCCGAGTACCCCCCGAGGACCCCCCTAGGATTAAGGCGGGGTACGCCATTATAGCCATGTTTTAACATGGCTATAATGGAAATATCTTGTTCACGTTTCAAGCAATCCAAAAACTCTCGCTCATCTCATGAATCTATGTTATGGGGTGTTTTGTAAATGTTTGGGTGATTTTTGGGTATGTTTGGGAGGAAATAGTTCTTCTCAAAGGATTTGCAAAATTTAGGGAAATAAGAAATATTGAAGATTTAATGTTACAGTTTTAAAATTAGAATTTGAAGTTAAAAATAAGTAGATGGGCACGGCAATAGTCCACTATCAACCTGGGGTGCTCTTGCGTGGGTATCAACTGTCTGTTGGTGTTCCAAAAATCATTTCCTTCTTTAAACTTCTTAAAATGTCATTGAAATTCACGTGAAATTTCATTGAAATTCACGGCGGTGAATTTCGGCGGTGAATTTCATTGAAATTCACCGCCTTATTAAAAGACCAAATATTTAAACCAAGTCGAAGGTGACCTGGCATGCGTTTCTCAACAATCCCCAAAGACATTTCGGGCCCGAAAGCTGTTTTTTTTAAAATTCGGTTTCTAATTCGAATGATGTGGAAGTTGTCAGCCAGCAAACCAACCCAACTTGTGCAGTAAACGTGAGATTTTATTGTTTATCTGTCAAAAGCAACAACGATTGAATATTTGTTGTAAACATTTTGCACATAACATAGCTTTTCGGGCCCGTATAGTTTTCGGGAGCTTTGAGAAACGCACGCACGCCTGGCGTGCGTTTCTCGAAGCTCCCGAAGTTTGAGAGAAAGCCAGAAAGCCCCGGAGCCGGAATATTGATCTGTTAAGAGGGTCTTGCGCCGTGCCTCCATGTTGACTTGTACGCCATGCCTCCTCGGGGGACTCCCATATATAAAAGTATCGGGATGATCGCCGTACCTTTTAGTGCTTACAGTACGTAGTTTGTTACCACTAAGCGTGTTTGAGTGTGTAAGTAATAGTTATTTTGCCATGTTAGTATATATAGTATATTTCTAGTTGTTTATGCTGTAAGGTGCGGGATTGCAGAAAATTGAAATATAGTAGTTTACATCTCATTGAATAAGCTAGAATAGCGGCTCAATGTCTCAATGACTCGTTCTAAAAATAATTGAAAAAGAATAGAATCAATTTTCTGCAATCCCCCATCTCACTCTGTTTGTATTACTTTAGAGGACAAACCTTTCGGTAAACGAGATTTTTATTTCTCAAAGTTCTGCGGTGGCCGATAAGAACAATTACTACTGACACATCGATATCGCCTGTTTTTCTTTTTGGTATATTAAGCGTCTTTAGTCAGGAGGTTTGACGGTTGTACTCGTTTATACGGGTCATCAGGCCAAGTTAGACACACAAAACTGAATTGGAACCGGGATTGGAAACAGTGCGCCGGTCTAGTTTCTAAGACAGCGCATGTAAAATAAATTGAGAAAAAGACTCTAGTATTTGCATCATTACTGAGACCTGAGAAATATCTGGAATTTATTCGGTATTTGCAGCCCTGATGGAAGACAAATTACAACAAATTTGAATATCATGAAAAACTGACATGTCATGCTAAAAAAAGAGCTGGAGGCGCTACAGAATTTCTCCCGGCGTTTAAACTGGCAGCTCGGCAGGGGCGGATCCAGGATTTTGAAATGGGGGGTGAAATTTTAAATGCAATAGAACCAAAATATTATTTATTTGAGAAATACTTCAGAAAAAAAGAAAGAAAGGGTCTCATAAAAGGGGGATTCACCCATTCCCCCCCCCCCCCCCCTGGATCCGCCCCTGCTCCGGTATAAAAGAGGCCTGGCCTGGCATGGCAATTCTCACTTTCAGCTGTCAATCAACCACTAAATTATTAACAACCTAGCAACAACATGCGTCATAACTAAGACCATTACTGACGAAATTTGGGAGTAAAATATTAGAAGTCTAACATGAACTTCTGTTTTTATGTTTTTGCTTTGGCATTAGTTTAGTTTGATGAGATTTTTGAAGCAAATTTTATTAATAGGACGCTATGTAGACAATCACGCTTCATGGCTTAATGACGCCTAAATTTGCATTTCATACCCAAAAGGTATAAAATGAAGGAGGTGCTATCTCTTTTATAGTGCAGTTCCTTGCGCTAATGGAATATGCTAATGTAAAGAAATGCGAATCAGGTTGAACTGTTTACAGCTATTTATTTACTTGAATTTAATTTTTAAAGACACCCCAAGTGCTGAAAATAGATGCAGACCCAATGGCAAATCCGGAGTATCATTGTAAATTGTAAAAAAAAAAAGATCTTCCTCGCGGCAAAAACGGAGTATTGCAATGAAGTTAGATGCAGATCCTGTGGGAAACTAGCATAGGAAAATTAGATGCAAAGCCTGCAGCAAACGCGAAGTAACACTGTAAAATAAATATTCCCGCTCGGTGAAACCGGAGTAGTGTAGGGAAACAATTTATATTTTATGCTGTGATGGCCACGTACAGACGTCAAGTCTATTATATGCCTGGAAATAACTTAGCTATAATTTTGGCTTAAGTATTTATTCATGCTGAAGCTTTTATTAGCTGTTTTGGTTGACTTTAGTTTGAAACACGTACAGTAGACTTGAAAATTCAGCCTTTTCGTTGTGACTTTATCGTCGTAACACTAACTTTTGCCCCATTATGAGAATTGCTTTTTAACATGTTTGAAAATATATGGCTTTTATCATGTTTCCTGCGTTTGTTGTGCAACTTTCATTGTTAATTTTTTTCCTATTAAAGCTGGAAGCATTATCGTTACAAATCAGGCGGTAGCAATTTTTTTGCAAACACTTTAAAAAGCACTTAAAAGTCTTATTTGTCTTCGCTTCAAAATTGTCGGCGAATTTAAAGAGATAAAAAAGATACAAAATGAAGAAAGGAAGTTTCTTTTGTTGTTTCTACATTTTGTTTTTCGCGGTGGCAACTGTGGTTAAATGAAGAAAAATAGTTTGGGCTGGTGTTAATAATTGTTTCCCTGTTTATTTGCTTAACCCAAACACAATAATCCAATTTAAGTTTTTTTGCTACTGAGGTTGAATATCGACCGGTATTTCAACTAGCTTTCACAATCTTGTATCTTTTCTGCCATTAACTCTTTAGTAAACCCAACTTAATATAAAGAGAGTTCCAATTTTGTTTTCATTGTTCATGATGATCGTTTGTTTCACTCTTAAAATTTGCGTTACTATCGCAAAACAATGCACACCATTTCGGAAACTCGAAAATTTGTTTTTATCAATTGCATTGATAAGGTAAATTGGCCAAATTAAACACAACAGATCCATGACAGGGCAACGTGGTTTATAAAACCAATGTTTTGTGTTTTACTCCACCGCCGACCAAAAATAACAATTTCTTTAAAAGCTAACTACTTTTTTTCATTTGGGAAACTGTTTTTTTTTATTTGTGTAAAGTGCAGATGTCCGATTGACGGTGACGAACTTTCAAATATTATTATGCAAATGTTTTAGATAGTTCTAAGTGATTAAATTCAATAACAACCGGACTGGTAGCAGCAAATAGAGAATTGTAAATTTGCCACCCTTCGCGAATAACAAGATGGACATACTTATCTCTTTCAGGTTAAAGCAAACACGTTGTTGTCGATAACGAATGAATTCGGTACCAAGGGATGGAAATTGCCCAAATGTTGACGTTTTTCGCTCTGTTATTTGCTTGGACTACGTTTTTTACAGGTACGTTTAAAACTATTATATTGTAATTTATAAACTAAGTGCATGTTTCGTTAGCATTGTATTGAAGCCGGCTGAAAAATTGTTAAGTTGTGCTTATATCAAAGTTTGCAAACAAACTGCCCGTCATTTTGAGCTACAGCTGTATAGAAAGGAAGAAATTCCGAAAATAATATGTCTCAAAGATCTGAAAAATAACATTAAAAACTTGCTTTTAAAAGGTATACGTAAACTGCAAGTCATTTTCTTGTCGATGGAGTTTTATTCAAGGGTATGAATGAATATTTGATAGCCTGTTATTCTTTCTCCATATCGCGCGAATAACGGGTAAAGAAACGAGTAGTAAGAGTTAAAATTATTATTATTATATATTTTTACTTTTTGGCGCGCTGCCATCGGCTGCCTTTCCATGGCCGAAACCATATTTTGGCGCCGCGCGATATAAATAAAAAAAGAGACAAAATATACAATCAGCATTTTCACCGGCCGATCCTTGTCATCGATGTCGAAGCGAAGCAAAGGTATATTTCGTTGAAATATGACCTACCTCCAATAAAACAAATTAAACAAATTATTTTGAAATTAAAATTTCCACCAGATTCACAAACTCAACTTGTCTCGCGAAATATATTTGTAACACAAATCAATAGATATGAAGTTAATTTTCTCTACCGAGAGCTACCATGCAAGTTGGAAAACTTTAAACAACATCTGAACTTCTCTTTGGAATTGAAAGTATTAGAAAAATTGGAATCACAACATTGTAAAAATGCTATGTAAGATCTTTCGTTGAAAGTTTGGAAGTGAAAGGTGATCAGATTAACAAGAAATAACCAGAATTTTGTAGGTTCTTAGCATGCGCCTTTTTTTTCTCATCGAAATGGCTTTGTTTTAAGGAATACTTGAAATTTTATCTTTTTGGCTGGGCTGTTCAAGATATTTCAGTACAGAATTTAGAAACGTTTCTGTGGAGATGACTTAAACACTTTTATATTTTCACCTCTAATAACAAGCATATCAACACAAGCGGGTAATTTTTAACAATATTTACACCATTATTTCTTTGCCATTGTACCCTGGTCCCAGATATTTTCTTTCTTATTTCTCTTCAAAGTAAGCCGCAAAGTTGCAAAAACGAGGCGAGCCGTGTTGTGCGCGTCGCTTCGCTGTTCAATTTCGTTTGAAAAGAAGCAAAAACTGAAGAAAACCTTTGGGACCAGGGTATCGTTATCGATATAAGAACGATATTTTATAGTGTCTGCGTTGAGAAGAAATGGTGCAGGTATAATTTATTCTCTACTGCTTTTTACGATTTTTTTTGAATGCATTTTAAGTCTGTGCCTAGTTTTGCTATTTAAAAAAGGTAATTTTGCCTCAAGCTTCTCAGTTTGAATTATACATAACTTTCATGAGCTCGATAATAGTATAATCGCCGGAAAGTGCTCCAGGAGGACTTTTAGTCTAAACGCTGCGGGGTCCTCCAGTAACGTCACGAAATTACGAACGTTACTAGTAGTACATGTGACGTCAAAACGAGCACAGTCATTTTTTTTTTGGCATTTCACCCGTAAGTGTCTTGTGAGCGGCGAACGGTAGTTGGCGAGTAAAGTTTAGCTATAGCGAGGAGATTAGAACCCCTCCCTTTCGCAAGGGATTTTCGCGTGAGAACCTAAATATGGCAGTGAATGTGCTCGCAGGCTATTGGCAGTAACTTTTGTCAAGAAGATGGCCAAGTTCGCCACAAAAGAAAAACAAATGCTAAATTTCATGTTTGAAAAACTTTGAGAAACAATTGTAAATGGCCCTAAGGCACAGCAGTTCTGTTCAACACAGCACTGCGATTAGCAAGGCCGTATCTGACATGATTAGCACTTAAAACTATAAAGCAGACGTGGACAACTGTTTCGTCCTCATTGGGGCTCGTCAGCGCGTCGTAGCTGAAACACAATGAGACTCAGTGACACTTCACCTATCTCAAATATGTCGCTGGTCATGCTAGAGGAGAGCCCTAATGACAAGTGGCCAAAAATCAATTCAATCCCCGTGAACTAATCATGACAGTGCTGCGGCAAGAAACAACGGGAATGGATTAAACCATCCTCTAAAAATAAGCTTTCATTTATACACTGTAAATTGTCTCGCTTGAGGATTTGGATAATTTAATCCACCTTGTACATAATTATATAAAAGTAAAAAGCACACACTTTGGGATTTTATCCACAGACTGAAAAGTTAGAACCACCTTCCACAGCATAATAAACATACTCAAAGGAAAGTACTGCTCAATGTAGCTTTCATTTGAATGGTCACACTTTGGGATCAACAGACTGAAAAGTTTGAACCACCTTTCACAGCATAATAAACAACATCCAGAAACTTTTGTTTGCCATCTCGCATTTGAATGACCACACTGAAAGTTCTAGATTTTATCCATATAGGAGACTTTACCTCAGCACCACAGGATAGTACTGCTCACGAGCTTTCATTTGAATGGTCAAACTTAAAGATTAAATTTCATCCACAGATTCAAAAGTTAGAACCACCTTGTACAGCATAACAAACAGTACCACAGGAAAGTACTGCTCAGTAGCTTTCGTTTGAATGGTCGCACTTTAGGATTTCATCTACAGGCTCAAAAGTTAGAACCAACTTGCACTTCATAATAAACAGCACCATAGGAAAGTACTGCTCAGTAGCTTTCATTTGAATGGTCACACTTTAGGATTTCATCCACAGACTCAAAAGTTATTGGAACCACATTAACTTATGGTTTGACTGTGGAAGGAAAAGCTTTCGGGATTGTTTTTACAAGTTTTTTTGACTGCAAACTTTATAATTGTTCTTTACAGGGTGTCAAGCCAGTAAGCATGAACAAGCATTATTGAAGAAGATCTTTAACTCAAATTACGACCTGAACGAGCGACCTGTGGTGAACGATTCAGATGGTGTGGTGGTCGTTTTTGGTTTAACACTCAATCAGATAGTTGACGTGGTGAGTAAGCAGTAGCTTTAACTGCGCTCTTATCGTCACTCGCCAATTCCGATATGACATTGAAATTTACCTTATTATAGGAAATTTTAAGGTCTTTGAAATTAACGCGACTTAAATTAACACGAATTGGAGGGAAAATTTCTTTGGAATAAAGGAAATTAACGCGAGAGAGGGGGCAAATTTTCAAAATGAAGAAAATTAACGAGATTATTGATGTGTCTAACGATTTGGCTAACTGTGTAGTACAAAAACAAAACGGATGTCAAGAACCGCTCTTCTGAAAGCAAGAGTGAACAGAACTGGAAATATTGCAGATGACATATCTTTAAGGCTTTTATATTGTAAAAGATTGAAAAATGGTGTACAGAAAAGAGGTTATCGTTTCCTAGTTGCTATATATGTGTTCGGACGGTATCCAGAATTTGGGGTGAAATTAAGGTCTCGGAAATGAACGCTCCACTTAAATAATGTCGCGGAAATTAACGCTCACAAAAATTAACGCGACTTAAGTTAACGCGAATTTTGAGAATTCGCGTTAATTTCATGGAGCGTTAATTTCCTATAATAAGGTATCACCGGTGTTGCCCTTGTCCCTTTTTCCCTACTTCTTTTTTTCTGTTTTCTCGGTGTGACCTGAATAATCAGGGACCTTAGAGACTCTTGCACTCTCATCGTTGTAGTCGCGCCATTTGTTGCACTTTGGCAGACTACCAGTCAGATATACTCTTGAAATAATTTGAGGGTTACTGCATTCGTACCGTGTCAGAACTGCTATTTCTCTCGCTTTAGTCCTTTCAAAAGCTCAGTAGTCTGGTTAGCCTCCTCTGATATACTCCTGTTAATAGAAACAAGTAAAAGAAACGTCTTCATATCACCTAGATTTCGAAAATGTTCCAACTATTTCCGAAGATTTCCGATGATGTTCCGACAACGTCCGAATATTCCCGAAGATTTCCGAAGACGTTTCAAACCATTAAATATAACAGATACGCATCATGAATAAACTTCATGACAGTTTTTATTTTATTTTAGGATGAAAAGAATCAAATTTTGACATCAAGCGCCTGGGTTAGACAGGTAAGACCGCTGTACTCGTATATTGCCGTGCGCTCCTCTCACCTGCTCACTTTCCCGGATTTAACTATACACCCTGAACATAGCAACACATAATTCAGAAGAGTTTATTTTAAAAATAACGGCTTGAACAAAAATTAATCGTGCAATTGCGAAATCCCGACTTGAGACTTTTAGGCTTGATTCAGACGTCGAATTTCACATGAGCAGAACCTAATTCAATGAATTAAGTTCAAGTGAAATACTGCGTCCGAATCAATTCGGAACGGCTGATCTAAATCGGATCAGCTCAGCCGTTTTTCCCCACCTGGCTTAGCCGGAATTAATGGTTATGGACCGGCTTTGATTCAGACGCCGAACCACGATCCCCGATCCTCGATCTCGAATCCCGATCCCGGATTCGCGATTCCCATCCCCCTCAAAAGTCTGATATAGCTCGCCCCTTTTCCGGCTCATGTTTCACCCGCCGTTAGTTGTATGTGGTCACAAAATAGATTGTCTTACTTAGGAGATATTCATTTCCTCACAGATATGGTATAATCCACTATTATCGTGGAACAGCAGTGAGTTCGGAGGATTAAAAACTATTAATGTGTCACCAAAGAAAGTTTGGCTTCCAGACATCGTTCTCTATGAGAAGTAAGTGAATTTAAACTTGGCCAAAATAATAAGCTATTTGTTTCATTACCTCGATTCGACATGAACTTTGCTTGCACTTTTTAGATTGGAAACCGCAAGAGCTCATTTTCTTTATATCTACATCTACATTTAATAAGTCGGTAAAATCCGAAGACATCACACCAACTATAAAACAAACATTTATAACACTCATTCGCAGGTAACGATACGTTTCTTGTGTTTGTTCACAGCGCTGACGAGGACATTAGTTTTGGCGGCAACTTAGACCGTCTAAACTTCAGAGTTGTTTTGCACCACACGGGGAAGAACGTTTGGCTTGCTCCGGTCACTTTCAAGAGCAAATGTCGCATCAACATCAAGTATTTCCCATTTGACACGCAGCATTGTAAAATGAAGTTCGGTTCCTGGACTTATGACGGCTTTCGCCTCGATGTTACGAACGAGAGCAACTCTGCTGACCTTGATAGTTACGTCGAGAGCGCCGAATGGGATCTGGTCGGCGTCCCCGCCGTGAGGAACGTGGTGAAGTATTTTTGTTGCGTGGAACCGTTCCCGGATGTAACATATACCATAATAATCCGACGGCGCTCTCTGTTCTACATGATGAACTTGATATTACCGCTGGTCATCATCACCGTATTGATAAACGTGTCCTTTATTCTCCCGGCTGAGTCAGGTAAGTGAACCCCGCCGTGATGGTCCGCATGAGCAATAAGATCCAATAACTGTTTTCTCCCTAAAAAACGCCATCCTGGTTTGTGTGATTTTGTAGAACTTAGAGATACAACTTCATGAAAACCGACTATCTAGTGATAGCCTATTGCCAGCTTAGGGAGAGGAAAGGCATTTTATTAACATGTAGTAATCAACCATTGCTGGAAAATGCGTTCGCACAAAAGAAGGTATGTGAAAATGGTCGGGGACATGCCAAAGTAGATACCAGTACCCGCCCGGTTTGCCCCTGTAAAGAACAAAAGAATCTTCGGGGGGTGGTGGTGGTGGGGGGGGGGGGGGGTGCTAAAGTGGCATTGAAACAAAGAAACAGAGGAAAGTTGATTTCAATCCGGCTACTATTTATTTTCTAACTTATAGGAAGTGAAAGCTAACCGAATGTACAGATCCTTACAATTTCTCTTAGCAATAATCTTAAAAGTTATGTTCGAGAATTTCGTGTACGAGAAAAAAAGCACAGTCATGACCCAAAAACATAAAAATCCCCATGAAATATGGTTGTGCCGTAATGATAATTCATTTTATTTTTCACAGGTGAACGTATTTCCCTGACAATTACCATCCTTCTGGCTATGACAGTGTTCATGTTAGTGGTGGCAGAAACAATTCCTCCATCGTCAGACGTAGTTCCGCTCATCGCCAAATTTTACATGGCTGGGATGGTCGAAATGGCCGTTGGTCTGGTATGGACTTGTTACATCTTGAAGTACTATCACTCGGATGTCATCGAGATGCCGACGTGGGTTCGGAAATATGTCCTCGGCTATCTCGGAAACTTCTTCGGAATCAGCATGGACAACCTTAAGCGAATCCAGGAGCATTCGAATTTGCGCAAAGGGAGCGGTCGGAAAGCAACGCTGGAGACGGCGTTGGATCCTGTTTGCAACAATGGTAAAAACGTACAGATCAAGAATAAACTTCACTTGATGAACGGTCATAACAACAACCCTTATGACAGCCATTACAGAAACATAACTATGAGAGCAAATGGCTTCCTTGCTGCGCCGTCTCTCAGCACCTCAGACCTGTCGTTAAATCAACAGGACGGCTTTCAAGATCCGATTCTACAGCTCGGAGAGAAAATTCTCGACCGAGTCGATACGCTTGTCGAGAACTCGGTTGTAGACGACAGACTGAACAATCACAAAGAAGAATGGCGTATCGCTGCCATGGTGATGGATAAGCTGTCGTTGTGGGTGTTTGGGCTAGCTGTGTTGGTTACTGTATTGGGAGTTTTTCTGCAGGCACCTGCTTACGTCGCGTGACAAGACGTTATTTTACTCCCAGGAGCTAAAGAGCAATATATTATGGTTATAGCACACGTTTGTGTCTTGTTTTACGGAATTGTCGGGAGCAAGATGATCTACTCGTGATGTTGGGTTGAATTAAGGGGACATTTTCCCAGCTGATATATCGTGTTTTCATGATTATGGCCAGGAGCTTGCTTGAAGTTTGCTTAATTATCTTGAAATAGGAAGAAAAATCGCCAAAAGTGATAAGCGCAAAGAAGTATGAACTAAAAAGGCAAAGTAACGATTGCACAAACTAAAAATTCCACCAAAATGGCAATTTTGATTTCTTGACCGCCTGTCACGAAATCAAATTTGATGAACTGTAATCCACTTCCATCCTTGTAATCCTGCACTTTTTCTCCGAGCAACTGCTTCTGTTTTGCTCTATAGAATCTTTTTATCCAATTTAGTTGTATATTTGATGGCATTTGACGATATAACGTGGAAATTAAGTTAGCAAAATTTCGTTCTTTCAGCCGGACAGTAGTCCTTTTAGTGGTTATCTTTGACTGATGCCCGGGGAGGGGGGTACCCCCTTATATACGCTATATAGGTATGTGCCGCCCGATAGGGTAGGGATTTTGAGGTGCTCAGCCCTTAAATAGGGTATCCTTTTTGGTATTTTTGGTATTGTGATCCTTAGATATTCCTTAGATAGGGTCACTAAATTGCGGTATCCACCCCAACGCGAAAAACGAAAAAGATATGGTCTGTTAACTGTACTACATGCCTGGTTTTGGGCCTTAAAAAGGATATCAAATGTCGATTTTCTACCCTTAAATAGGGTCAGGATTTGAGAACCTCGGCGGCACACGCCTATCCTAAATTGTCGGGAGTACCCCCCCCCCCCCTTGAGGGGGGGGGGGACTGATGTGCCTCCCCGATGGGGAAACATTTTGCAAAATTTCATGTGGACGATTTTCGAAAATTTGAACAGGAGTACATTAAAGATGCCAGGGATCTCATTTTGTAGACGTGATTCTTATTAAACAGCGCTACGATTTCTTAGACTCCAAAATGATAATAATACGTCACATCGGTCAGGGCTTATCTGTAACCATGTCTTGCGAGTTTTGGGCTTTGGGTATTTTATTGTTCTTGTTTCTGGGCAAACTGTAAATAATGCCATTGATTTCATGTCTTGTTGTATGTTTTAAAGACCTTGACTTGTACATTCCAGCTTAGAGAAAAAAGATTAATATGTATTCTGGTATTTCCTCCTTGAGTACGTACCACTCAGAGCCTAAAACTGTGTCGTTATTATTCATGCTTTTGTAAGTGCCATAGATTGTAAAATCATCCGCAGACTTTATGGCTTTGAAAAAGAGACTGATGATCAAATTTAAAAAAAATATATAATTTGACAAAAGTTCTAGAGAATGGACTGGCTTTATGCAATGAATAACCAGGCAAAATGACATTTTATAGTTTTTATGTGAAAACAAAATAAAATATGCGGTAGAGTATTTGTGGTAACGACATTTTTGGAGACCGTTGACTCTATTTATAGCCTTTGTGGCAGACGGTAGCAGGCAGGGGGAAGAGAGAAAGGGTATTTTTCCAACGCCCGCAAACAAGAGGAGCGCGGAGCACAAAGCGCAAAAGGAGACATAGGCTTGCTCAACGCTCTCTCCACAAAAGGGCGGATCCTGCTCAACACGTTTTGCGCTCGTGCCCGAATTGCCCACTGCAGAAACTATTAAAAATACCATAACACTCTTTAAAGTGCAGGTTTGGGTGGTGCTTGATGTAAGCCTCATTTTCCCATTCGTTTTGTTTTCAGCACGAACTGCACGTGCTATGCTTCAACTTCGTGGCAATTTGCATACGGTGCACATTTGTATGCGAACACACAATGCTACGTCCTAGCGTTCCTACATGTACTCTGAATTCCATTGTGCCATTCTAACAAAGGAGACTTGAATATTTACACCCCGGTGAGGCAGAGCCTGCACAAAAAAGAGTATTATGGTATTTTTCGGAGTGGCCAATTCTCCTTTTCCTTTCCGTTCTAACGTTTGCCACGCAGGCAGGAGTGGTTATAAAGACGCATCGTATTTGGAACATCCCCTGAAGTGTTCCTTTGTATTTCTTTGCAGCAGCCACTCTCCCCCAGAGAGTCAGATACTAGCAGAAATGCTACTCTAAATCCGAATTGAAATAAAGATATGTATAATATGTATATACAGCTATTTCAATTAACGTTGTCGGATGAAAAAGGCGAAAAGCCAAGACCGTAAGGTAGTATGGGATTTTTATTCAATGGCTTTTAACTCTAATCCATACAACCCTGCGGTCTTGGCTTTAAGCTTAACGTTTATTAAAATAGCTGTATACTTAATTCAATAAAGGTTGCTTTGGTCATTGGTAATTGGGCATTGGGAAGCTATTGTTTGGCGTCACTCAAGCAAAGCATTACATTGTGTTCCGTATGCCCAAATGCCAATGCCCAATTACCAATGACCAATTGCCAAAGCAACCTTTATTGAATTAGGTATACAGCTATTTCAATTAACTTTGTCGATCCTAAAGCTCAAAGCCAAGACCGCAACTGATAGTATGGGTAGTTGTGAATAGCTTCACTACCTTACTACCATATTACCTTGCGGTCTTGGCTTTAAGCTTTCATCCGACAACGTTAATTGAAATAGCTATATATATATGTATGTATAGTCGTTCCCTCCTCTCTCCCCCCCCCCCCCCCCTCCCACCCATGCAGATTTTCCGGGCAAAATAATCCAAGATGGCGGCTCTAACACAATCGACCAGAGACTGTGAAGCGTACTCTGTACTGTAGTGATACTAAGATCGAAGGGGTTGTAGCAAAAAAACCGTACGTTTTATTGTGACTGAGCTTATTTGTGTTCTAACGGATATCAAAATGAATAGCCTTTATGCATGTTTACGTCAGACTAGCTAATTTCACCCCCAAGCCTCGCTTTCGAAGTGCAAACCTGTGACAATCTCATCAATGTATTTTCAAAGAAGCAAAGTTAAAAAGAATACCCACTCAAAAACAACGTGAACTTGTCAAAGGTTCGCAAGGAATTTCGTAGAAACGAGGCTTGGTGGTGAATTTTGGGCTGGTGACGTCATCATGCATAAGGCCTATTCAAAGGTCTTCGAGATGGAACGTTTCCCTAGGGGGTGGGGGGGTGGGGGTACTCCCTATATATAATCTATAATGGGGTATACGGGAATGCTCCGCCCGAAAGTGGTACCTTTTTGAGGCTGGAGGTATATTAAAGGGTAGGAATTTCACGAGTTGAAGTATGGAAAAGGGTAGGGAAAACTGCCATTTAGGTCGCACGTAACGGCTAATTCGTTTATTATTTAACAAATAGATTCCATTTGGCCGTGTGTCTGTTCAGTTATAGGTCACAGATGACGTCAAAATGTGGTAAGAACAAAAAAGTGACACACGAGCCGCAGGCGAGTGTGTCACTGATGTTCTTACCACATTTTGACGTCTTCTGTGATCTATAACTGAACAGACACACGGCTAAATGGAATCTATTTGTTTTAAAAATGAACAGAAAAGTAAAAAGAGTAAAATTACGAACTTGCCTCGTAGCGCTCGACAGTTCGAAGATTTGTTCCAGTTTAGGTATTTTTCAAGTCGCCAAGAACATTTTCATCTCGGTTTCTTCTTTTTCCTGCTTGTAAACAGTTCCTGCTGAACATTTTTCGAGACTTTCACTTGCTCAATCCAGAATAATCTCGCAAACATTTTCAAAACTGAGCGCCATGTTAGACAAAACAAAGCAAATAATTTTTCTATGACGTCAGCCGTGCGTCTGTACTCTGATAAATCATAGGCAACGACCTAGGCACAGAGCGCGTAGTATTCAGTTCATTGTATAAAGAATGTTAATGTTTATACTGAAATGAAAAGTGAGTAAACGTTGCTCTAATGTTAGCCAAAAACGTTTATTTTGTTTTCCTTTGTCATTACAACATGTCACAGGGATGTAAGTCAACTACAGCGGTATATGAAAGAGTACTTCACCTTTTCTTCTGGTCAAAAACGGTATACAGCTATTTCAAAAGAGCTCTTGTATGTTTTGTTTTCCAAATGTAGATCATGTGATGTTGCCCTAGAGAACTGTCAAACAGCTACAAATCAACCATGTTTTGATATGAGAAATTGTCTCAACAATATGGAGGGGGACATTGGGGGGTAGCCCATACCGCAATACCGCAGCATAAAATCAAAAATACCGCAATACCGCAAGGAAAATCAACAAAATACCGATACCGCAGGTATGGATATCAGGCAGGTACAAATATATTTGGAGGGATGTAGGATAAGCGATCTAGTTACGGTCAGTTGCGCGTTTTACGTAGTCGTAGTAAGACTTACCTCGTAGAAGGAACTAAAGCTTTCGCAGAAAATGACCACGTGACACTCGTAACAGTTCCAGGTTGCATACCGAAAATGTCAATTGTTCTCTCCAATTATATCCCTTTGTCCTCTTTCCATACATCCTACACGGTCTTTCAATTTAGAGCCCCCCAAACCCACTCGACTTTTCTTCTTACCGTTTTCAAATTCACAACTGTGTCTATGCTTTAAAACAAAAAAACGTTCACTTGGCTTACACACGACATTTGTGACCTCTCACGCGAAAACGATACTGACAGCTATCCGTTCGAGCCGTTCAAGCCGTCTTGCTGTTCATCAGCCGTTCACGAACGGCCTCCCGTTCGAACGGCTGTGATTCGTGATTAGCCGTTCAAAAAATTTATTCAGCCGTTCGAACGGCTGCTGCTAGCCGTTCAAAAAAAAACCTTCAGCCGTTCGAACGGCTGCTGCTAGCCGTTCAAAAAAACCTTCAGCCGTTCGAACGGCTAGGGCTATCCGTTCGGAAAAAATATTCAGCCATTCGGAACGGCTAATGGTTTACCTATTCCCCGGAATCCGGAATCTTGAGCGTGAAATCCTAAAAGGCGGAATGAATCAAAACATGAAAATTAAATAAATATCCGTTTAATACCCGTTTCATTTTTCGTACATGACATCGCGTGGCGCAGTTTTCCGATTTCTTACTTTATCTTTTTACGTCAAAATTTTGACTATAGCGTGACCTGATTGTATAACGCACGCTGTGGTCTAAACTGAGTATAGTGCGACACATCGCGCTTCGTTGTCAAGCACATTCACAGGCTTAGCCAATCAAAAAACAGGAAAGATGAGAGTGAAATCGTGGCGGCACAAGCGGCCCGTTGAAACGAAGTAGTCGCGATTTTAAATTTGTCACATTCCATAATGAGTTTATGAATGACGCTGTTGTTGTACGGTAGAGATTACACATGTCATCTAGGGATCTCTTAGGCTCGATTTTCAGCCGTTTGAGGGAGTCCGGTTTTCAGATCCTCCTCCCAACGGTATGTACTTGGTGTATGCCTTATCATTTTGTATTTAAACACTTAGTTTTTATTTCAGTAGAAATAAATGGTAAAAAAAAAAACAGTAGAATAGGGAATCGAACCCGGGCCGTATGATCTGCTCCATGCACACTATCCACTACACCACCAAGGACTTGCTCCCAGAAACTGTAATTTTTAAGGGATATAAGATAATATGCTGCTAGCCCAGACCATATATAAGAACTAACCCTTTCGATACACTGGAAATACTTGAATCAGTGCTTAACCTTAAATACTAAAATCAGTGCTTCAACCCTAGATATTGTAATCCGACCCTAAATTGCACTGCAATATATCTAAATACATTACAATGAGGGATACATGAAGTACCATGCATTATGATCGATCAGGGATACACCAAGTACCTAGGCTCCCAACAAGTGGTGTGCGCGAAGGAACGCGGGCGCACAAAACGGCGGGTAATCGAGCCTAGGGATCTCTAGGAATGTTATTTCATAATACTATTTGGGGAATGACAGCAAAGGTCAGCAAATCATCAGCCTGTCAAATACCGAAATACCGCGCAAAAAAACGTGTTTCACCGAATACCGCAGTCCGAAATAATCAAATACCGCATACCGCAGTCTCAGACAATACCGAAATACCGCGTTCAAAAATAAAATTTACCGAAATACCGCACGAAAAATGGACCAATACCGTGATACCGCGAACCCCAATGTCCCCCTCAATATGATTTTTCAGTTTTCCTCTTCGGTTAATTACAGTAGACATTGTCAAATCGAAATGCAAGGATTACTATTGGCTTTACATAAATGCCTCCACAATTGAAATACGAAAAAAGCAAGTGACACACTCGAACACCTACCCCGCGGCCTGGCCAGTACCTTACGCATGCGCACAGCCATATCACCCGGGCAGTGGCAGCCATGGACAGCTGTTTCGTCCTGGTTAGGACTCATCAGCATGGCATAGCCAGGCAGGATCTCACATAAGATCATCGATCCCGCCACTTTACTGCCAAGGCGGATGCAAACAGCATCCCTTTAAGCGCCAGCTCCACACAACACATGTGATGATCTTATGTGAGACCCTGCCTGGCTATGCCATGCTGATGAGTCCTAACCAGGACGAAACAGCTGTCCATGGCTGCCACTGCCTGGGTGATATGGCTGTGCGCATGCGTAAGGTACTGGCCAGGCTGCGGGATAGGTGTTCGAGTGTGTCACTTGCTTTTTTCGTATTTTTCTCCACAATTGAACCTTCATGCAAAGAAGTGGGAAAAAGATCTCAATCTACAAGTGTTCAACTGGAAGTTGGCTTTCACTCGAATAAACAAACTCTTTAAGGATAACAAGTTAAGAGAATTTAATTATAAATTGCTGCACCGAATAATCGTCACCAAGAAATAATTACATAATATATATATATATATATATATATATATATATATATTTATATATAGTGTTGTGACAGGTCTCTCAAACAATGCTGTATGCCTTGTCGAAGACAGAGGATCACTCTAGTAAAGTGCGATCTTGTAGCTTGAAAAGGTTAATGTAGAATGAGTTGTAATTATCAAGCTTCCAACTCCATGTCTTGACTTGATTTTGCTTTATTGACCCTACGTTTCGGCCATCACGGCCTTCTTCAGGGGAGTTACAAGTGTGTTAAGGCTTGCGTAAACCGTTGGCTATTCAAAACTATAACGTGACATGTATGGCGTCTATGATTGGTAGATAAACTAACAAAGTTATGCGCGCGCTAGAAAGTGCGCGCACTAATGTGGGTTAAATAAGCGTGCACTGAAACGCGCGCGTCTTAATGTGGCGTAGTAGGAGAAAAATATAATAGTGTAAAATATAGATAGATTACCAATCATAGTAACTATGAAATGTATACCTAATATAAAAAGTATAAGTGTATCATAATGCGGCACCTAAATGCAGTATGGCTCCGAGAGAAGGAAAGGATAATGAGTGAGTTCAGTCAAAAATAATAAGCTTGTGTAGACAGCAAATAAATTCAATGAAATGAAGGTGTAAATGAAATAAAATGAAATGAAATGAAACCAGAAACTAGATCAAGTTATTGGAAGAACGAGAGAAAGTTACTGGATTAACAGACTGAAACCAGTAATCAATAACTTGATCTAGTTTCTGGTTTCATTTCATTTCATTTTATTTCATTTACACCTTCATTTCATTGAATTTATTTGCTGTCTACACAAGCTTATTATTTTTGACTGAACTCACTCATTATCCTTTCCTTCTCTCGGAGCCATACTGCATTTAGGTGCCGCATTATGATACACTTATACTTTTTATATTAGGTATACATTTCATAGTTACTATGATTGGTAATCTATCTATATTTTACACTATTATATTTTTCTCCTACTACGCCACATTAAGACGCGCGCGTTTCAGTGCACGCTTATTTAACCCACATTAGTGCGCGCACTTTCTAGCGCGCGCATAACTTTGTTAGTTTATCTACCAATCATAGACGCCATACATGTCACGTTATAGTTTTGAATAGCCAACGGTTTACGCAAGCCTTAACACACTTGTAACTCCCCTGAAGAAGGCCGTGATGGCCGAAACGTAGGGTCAATAAAGCAAAATCAAGTCAAGACATGGAGTTGGAAGCTTGATAATTACAACTCATTATATATTTATATATATATATATACACCCTTTAGCAAAAATATTGACACTTAAAAATATATATAAATATATATTCGTCCTTTGTGTTTATATCGCATACGTAATAATAGGCGGCAAATAGTTTTTAAGGTGGGTACAGTAGCATTTTACAAACTCTATTCTACCCACCTCGAGAACTGTTTGCCGCCCATCGTCACGTATGCGATATAAACACAAAGGACAAATATATATGTATATATATTTTGAAGTGTCAATATTTTTGCAAAAGGGTGTATATATATATATATATATATATATATATATATATATATATATATATATGGTATCGAAACGTATAATAGATGCCTATACTGCATGCGACGAACCCGACTCTATATTACATTCCTACTTGGAATGCCAATCCACCGTGACGCTTCTTGATAAAGTTATAAATTGGTTCTGTATCAATAGTAGACTAATAGTCCAACAACACTAGCTATTTGCCTTCCATGATGGAAAGGCTCTTTGGAATAGTGGACAGTACGGGTAACAAGCAAATTTTTTTAAAGCTCAATTTTTGCTTATCGTTTGCTAAATACTATTAATATATATTGTCAAAAACGTCAATACAAAACGTGCAATTTTGAAGAATTTATCAATTGGAAAATTGAATTTCAGGCTCAGTATTGAGAAATATCTTTAATTCATTACAATCCAGATTAAGGCGGGGTTTTACTTGAATTTTAATGAAATTTTAAGAGGTTTGAAGAAGGGATAGAAGAAAGAAAATAATTTTTGGAACACCAACAGACAGTTGATACCCACACAAGAGCACCCCGGGTTGCTAGTGGACTAACTTGGTGTCTGTCAAATTCTAATTTTAAAACTTCACTAAATCTTCAATATTTCCTATTTCTCGAAATTTTACAAATCCTTTGAGAAAAACTATTTCCTCCTAAAAATACTCCCAAAATCACCCAAAATTTTACAAAACAGGGTGTTTGGATTATGCTTGAAACATGAACGAGATATTTCCATAAAAGCCACGTTAAGGGGCGGAAAAATTTGCATTCGGGTAAAATCCGAACTTTTTAAGAAAATCCGTGATGTAATCGACATAAAGCTTATAGATGTAGGGGGGGTGGGGGGGGGGGGTAGGGGGCGCAGAGACGGGGAGCATTTTTGCTGAAATTATTTTTATTTTTTTTTATGTATAGTTTAAAAAACGAGCAGTAGTATATAATCAGGTTTAAAAACTCGAGGCGAAGCCGAGAGTTTTTACACCTGATAATACACGTGCTGCGAGTTTTTTGAACGGCTTCAAAAACATTCTTTCAAAAGCGTGTCCTTTCGGAATTAAAACAATTGCGCTTTTGTGCAAGGAGGAAATTAGCATACGAGAAAAACAAGTAGACTAGACTGATTAGCATACAACACATGTGCCACGTCTTCGACGAAGTGACCGTTGCTTCCCGGCTCCTGTCGAAAGTTTTGGGATTTTATAAGGAAAACATCTACTGAAAATTGCTATACTAAAATTGTCAGGTACAGTAAATAAAACGGCTGACAATTTTTTTTCAGAGGTAGAGAACGAGTAGAAATAAGCAGCTTGCATCTGCAAACCAGTCGCTTACCTGGCAATTTGCACGAGGGCGCTGGTGTCATTCAAATAACGGCACACTTGTTAAACTGTTGGTTGTTTATTTATTTTGTTGGGAAGATTCCAAATAGAATGGCTAAATACCAGATTTCGTAAAACAGTACTGCACAAAAATATTAAAGTCAGCATTTGTTGCACTAAGAATCCTGAACAATTACTACCCATATCAGTAATCTTTATATAAAGATTACGTGTGATCTTAATATAAATATCACGGTCATTTTAAAATCATTCTCATTAAAAATTCAGCGATAATTGCATTGTTTGCCCTTCCCTGTGACTGAAATCAACACCCGATTCGCGTATAATTAACCGCATATAAGCGGGTCTAATTGACATCAAATTACCGCATGCAAGCGGTTAAAGTAGGCCCTATTTACCTACTGAAAAATATTCTTTATATTACTGACGTACACGAGAACAGAACCCCAGAAATAAGAGAAAAGAGCTCCAGTTTAGCACTGATCTGCAATGTTTAGGGCTAAGCACTGATTTGAAAACGGTTAGCTTTCATATATGGTTATGGGTAACTCCATAAATATGTTAAAAATTACAGTTCCTCTCACCTAGCCCTCTTTGGTGTAGTGGATATGGGTATTAGTTATGAAGCAAACGACTCGGGTTCGAGGCATACACCCTTCTGATGTTCTTCTTTCTTTTACTCCAAAAAAGTAGTTTTACTTTATGTAAAATGTTCAAGTGAAAGACAAAAGCCAGTTTCAGATCAGCTCTATTTTCGTTATTTCTCAGTAGGTAAATAGGGCCTACTTTAACCGCTTGCATGCGGTCATTTGATGTTAATTAGACTCGCTTATATGCGGTTAATTATGCGCGAATCGACTGAAATCAAAGCCGCCACCAGGCTTTTCATAATGACCGTAGATTACCAGGTGTAAAGGTTCATACACGTGATCGATTTGCGTCGTGTGATTGGCTTATATGCTCATGAATTATTAATGAGTTTTTGAATGTTATATTAACATGTTAAAAAGCGCGTTTTAACTTGAATCTATTTCAAATGGATGTATCTGGCACTGTCAATTCGATGTATATGTTACTATGTTCGTGTCCCCTTTTAAGGGCAATTGCTTCTCCCTTTGTCTAATATCAATCAATGTGTTTACAAGTTTCATAGTTAATTTAGTCATAAGTATTAGTTGTATGCACTAGAGTTATATAATTTCTTTAATTTCTTTATATTTAAGCAATTTAAACAAATTAAAATTTATTTAAACTTTAATTTATTTATATTTAAGGACGTTCGCGCCCAAAATGTTCCCACGTACAGATTTTTTTAAAACTTGCCATGCAGTAAGGTGAAGATCAACTATTGCCAAAATGACCAAAAAAGTGGGGGGTCACCGTGCTCGTTTTCGAGATAAGGCGCATTGAAGACCATGCGTTTTAAGAAGCTTTCGTTCATATTTAAAGACGATCTTAGCTAACAACTGTTAGCAATAAAAGAAGCTACTTTAGTGAAATTTAGATCAGGTAAACGTACTTAATTCAACACAACTAAGTCTATTACGTAAACTTTTGCATCTGATGTCGTTCCTCGAGGAAGAATAGGCCTTGAAAAAGAAAACATATTAGTCTTGCCCGTCCACATTCGAAGAAAACTTTGGTCGCACGAGAGCAGAAAAGGCGAAATATTTGTAACTTCTCACGTACAGATTTTTTCTGTTTTTTGTTAAAATGGAGAAAATTAGGAAAGGAAGTGATCTACGGAAAGAAAAATGGGGGTCACCGGGCATCCAAGAGAGTAAAATGGCTGCGAAGTTCTCAAAGCAACCATCTATTCGCACTATCACGTCATTGCGTGACATTTCCGAGAAGGCCTGGTTCCACAGCTATCCCATGAAACTACACACTCTTTACGTTCCATTCTATAAAATGGAAAAAAGTTTGCGTTGGGTACGTTCCTCTTGATATTTCATGGGCTTTTAACGTTTGCGTGACATGCGCGAAAGAATGCGCAGTAGCAATGGGCGCGAACGTCCTTAAACAAGAAAATTTGTATCTTACACCATCTTCAATTCTTGAATTAATTAAAAACTTGTAAACTGTACCAATCCTGTAACTACGACCAGTATAGTGTAATCTCTTTCTACTTTCTTTACTGTTTTTAATTTATTATTTTACTCTACTATTTATTGTAATCTGAACTGCTGTAATCTGAACCCTCGTAATAAGCCGAACTTAATTATACCTACCCGCCTCGACTAGTTTTTCAACTATTTGTGGGTAGGTACTGCTTAAATCGTCAATATTTGTTATTTAATAAAGTGTTTTGTTGTTGTTGTTGTTGTTGTTGTTATATATCATATAAGCAAGCAATCGGAACATGTAATTTTTAAGTTGTACCATTATTTTTATTTTTTTTTTCCTTCTTGTAATTTTTTCCAATGCTTAATCTCCCTCTACGTTCATTTTCTTTTATGACTTAATTTTTCTTTTTATGTGTAACGATTTAGTGTAAATGTGGTGTATGTTAATCAATAAAAAAATGTTACCCCAGAGAACTGTTTCTTTTAAATTTTGTTCTCTTCACGTGCATATGTATGCATAATTTATGAAAAGGCATAAGACAAATTCTCTTGAGAACATCACATGACCTACATTGGGAAAACAAAACATAAAAGCTAAATGAAAGCTTAAAGCCAAGACCGCAAGGTAGCGTGGTATTTTTATGCCTAAATTCAGCAAAATGAATCAACAGCAGGGAGCTTGAGCAACAGCGAAGGCAACATCAAGCAAAACGTCACTTGAAAAAATGATTCATGCTATTTTAAACTACTTTGTACTTGTTCAAATTTGTTTAGTTTGTCTACCGTGAATGGATTGTCTAGGAGCTTAATTTGTTGGGACGGCTTTCAAGTTCTCTATAAAACCTAACGTTAATCATTTGCCCGGGGGGGAGGGGGGGAATCCCATTTAAAAATGACGGGGGTACTCGTCGAAAATTTTCGAAAAACACCCTAACAGGTACCGAAAATCTCGTTTGATGGGCGTGGCATAAAAGAATTTTTATCTCTAAGAGGTACCAATTCAAAACAACAAGTTATATTCTGTCATATTTTTTCGGCTCATACCCTAAACGGTACCGCAATAATTCTAACGGAAGTCATTTTAGATTTTAGTACCCTAAGTGGTACCAATCTACAAATTTTGACCCCTAAAAGGTACGACGAGCACCCCCGTCATTTTTATATGGGAGTCCCCACCCCCCGGGATCATTTGACGTTGTTGTTTTGCAGTGAATGACAAAGCTTATACCAAAACGTAAAACGCACGTGCAGAGGCATTGTTTTGTGCCGTTCAGTTGCTGTCGCCGTCGTGGCTGCCTGTCAAATAAAGGAACGCTTCGAAGGCAATAAGATTCGTATCTGTTTTTGTTTCCCTCCTTTTAATAGAACATGGATGCAAACGTGTATAACCCTGTCGCCCAGTTTTCGGTCGCGCCCGCACTGACAACCGGAAACTTCCTGGAAACTAGGATGGCTATTTACAACCACCCACACTACCTTGCGGTCTTGGCTTTGAGCTTTCATCGGACAACGTAATTGAAATGAAATAGCTGCATCTAACGGAAAGGGTTTGAACCTCGGGGCGGAGCATCTCCGTACAAAACTTTGTTGAGTAACCACCCCCACACCCCCCCCCCCCCCCCCACTCCCCTCGGGAACGTTTTGTAGCCAAGAATGACTGGCCAGTGATCTCAAAACAATACCGCGGTCGAGGACGACATGACAATAAAAATTGCTTTTTCGGTTTCTGTCGTATTGGTGTCTCGCAAACTCTACTTTTTTAGTCTTTTTACGTAGTCATATCAGCTCAGCCTTGCAGTTTGTCGGTTATCTTTGTTCATTTTTTTGGCTGATTAGGTCTTTCCTATAGAGTGTTTTCACTGACGTCATATCAAAATTTAGAAGCAGTTTTCGATTCTAAAATGTTTATGAAATTGTAGAGAGTTTAAAACTACACATCTGGGCCAAATTTTGAAGCGCAAGAGCATTTCAATCAAGTTATAGGCGAATGAGTATAGACATTTTTAGTAAGAAATGTATGGAGCGGCCATCTTGGTGTCCCACTTAGGGACACCAACATGGCGACCAAAAATTTAAAGACTTTAAAGTCTTAATAACACCAAAAATCTCCTCACAAAATATTTTATTCACTATAAGAGGCATGAAATCGATCTATAATTCATTAATAACTTTCAACTAGTTCAATTTTGTTCATTTTCACGGCTTATCTGAAATAGCGTGACGAATTGCGTGACACATTTGCAACCTTTATAAATCGAAAACGAAACATCGTTAAAACCTGAAACGTTTTGTGAAAGATTATAACACTGGTATCCACATACCATGTTACAAACAGCTTTGTAGGATGTATATTTTCGATTTTTTAATTTTTATGACGTCATGTGAAAACACTCTATATCCTACGTATCGTTTATAGCATTATCGTTTGCGGTCTTTTGCAGATTTCAATAAAAATTGACCGTTCGTCAGACGGCAGAGTCTTAAAAAATTTTGACACTGACAGACTAACATAGGACTGCAAATTTGAAACACTATCAGTTTGCAAAACACATTGGAACAGTTTTGTTCGGTGATAACTTTTTAAAGCTGGATTTCCACTGTCGCGTAATTTATATGTGCGTTTTACGTGCGTAAATAAAATTAGAGACGATATATGGACTACTGGGCGTGAACGTAAAAAGTTCAGCCGTCAGTCAACTTTTTACTACTAGAAATAGTGTTCACTATAGCTGCCCCCGCTTTTGATAACCTGTTTATGGGATGTGTATTGAATATAATACTGTGCATACAACTATTGAAAAATTAACGTTTCAAGCATTTTATTGAAGTTAACATCCATTTAAGTAGTCGACATATTTATCTGTAAATTTGACAATGAAATCTATTACAATAATATAGTATTGTATTACATGTAATATTCTGTGTAACAGCAACATACTGTATTTTATTAAACGCTGTGGCTATATGGCCGGTAACCGGTCAAGGTTTTCAAAACACTAAATGGCCGGCAGTTCTATATTCTCAGTAAATTTCACAAAATCGAAAAATTCCAGCTAATCTAAACTATCATATGTCGATTTAGAAAGGTCAAGCGATCCTGAAATGCTTTATATGATCTCATGTTTTGTGACACCTAGAACTTTTTTGGCTCGACTGCCGGTCAAGGTTCATAACACTAAATGTTCATATGTCGATTTAGAAAGGTCAAGCGATCCTGAAATGCTTTATAGATCTCAAGTCTAGTGTTTGGTTTACGCTGGGCTCAGAAGACGAAACCATGTTTTGTGACCGACTGGGACTTAGAACTTTTTTTAGCTCGACTGCCGGTCAAGGTTTTCATAACACTAAATGGCCGGCAGTTCTATATTCTCAGCAAATTTCACAAAATCGAAAAATTCCAGCTTATCTAAACTATCATATGTCGATTTAGAAAGGTCAAGCGATCCTGAAATGCTTTATAGATCTCAAGTCTAGTGTTTGGTTTACGCTGGGCTCAGAAGACGAAACCATGTTTTGTGGCACTAAGGCCGGCAGTTCTATATTCTCAGTAAATTTCACCAGCTGAAACCATTACAACAATAACCAAACTTGCAAAATGTATTTGTAGACAACATAATCATCTGCAATCTATTTATCCATAAACCAGTCAATATAAATCAATTACAACTATGCAATTAATATTTGTGTAACTGGAACGTTTTGTATGTCAATAAATTTGTGAAATGTTTGGGGAAAATATTGGTAGAAAATATTATTATCCGCAATCTATTTATCAATAAACCATATGAATTCAAACGTTTGAGTTGAGATTCATCATTCTGTTCTGAGATGTTTGCGATATGTTGGATCGAGTCTGTCGACCCCGTTGCTGATTTGTGTCTGACAAACCAAATTTATTCAGTACTGTTGAATGCTTTTGATTACAAAGAAATCACTGAAGTGTAAAATACTCAACTTAAAATGCTTCTCGAAGATGGCGAAACGCGAACTCGAAGATGCAAGACCTTCAAAGGTCTTCAAATGCTGCAAGATGCTGCTAGAACACGGCGAAGCTCGAACGTACCCGACACCACCGTGCGCGCTTGCTAAAATATTACCCGAGACGACCGTGCGCGCCTAGTTTCGTCAAATCGAGAACGCTTCGCCCACTACAAACACATTTCTTACTTTTTCAACAAATATTCTTTGTCCTTGTATGTATACACCCGGGGAATGCTAGGGTGCCTCCTCGGGTTTTGGCCTCTGGGCCAAAACCCTGCGGGGGCAATTACGCAAGCTGTTCGAAAACGCACGTGATTTTACGCGACAGTGGGAATTCAGCTTAAGACTCGAAAGCTAGAACCAACTTGTACAGCATAATAAGGCCTTATAAATAACATTACATGATTTCATTTTAATGGTCACCTCCGGGGCTACTTCCTCAAATGGGCTATACGGGGACGCTCCGCCCAAAACGGGTACCTTTTTGAAGCTGGAGGTCAGTATGAAAGGGTCGGGATTTCACGAGTTGAAGCCGTGATATGAAAGGGTAGGGATTTCACAAAGAATAGAAAAAGGCCTTTCAAAATATATCAAAAAGACGCTCGTAAAGGCTATAAGAAAGGGGCACCATTTTCAATGAAATGTATATGAAAGGGGTACCTTTTCTGTCAAAAACGGTATATGAAAGGGTAAGGGTTCGGGCTTCAGGGCGGAGCATCCCCGTACAAAACTTTGATCCAACACCCTCCAACATGTTGCAACACGGTGGCCAAACGCGTGTTAACACGTTGCGCGCAGCAATGTTGCAAGATGTTGCGTTGAAATGTTGCGTTCGTTTGGCCAGGCCTTAACACCCCTTCATGCAACTGAATTTTTGTTTTTTTAAGTTGCACGAAAAGTTGAATCGTTTTCTACTTTCCGCAACAAATTTCTTCAAGTTACACAATAAAAATACGTGTAACATGGCTCTTGTAACTTGTTTCGTCACACTCTTCAGTCAACAGACGCGTCATTTTTCAACTTACGGAATTTTTTTTCTCGAGACAAGTTGCATGACAATTGTAACGTGTAACATTGTACGTGTGACTTGCAACAAATTTTTTTGCGAGACAATTTCAGTGCAGGAAAAATTGTTACGGGTAATAGCATTTAATTCACTTCTATCCTATTTTGCAATCCTACACTACCTTTTTCTTAAAACTACTGCTTCTGCTTTGACGAGTGACTCATCTTATTATTCATCTTGAACGTCCACACCCACATTGTCTTTTGGTGACGCACAATGCATATCGCATAATAATGAAATTGAATTAAACAAAATGCCAATCCCTCGAAAGACGTAAGTTCAGATATTTTCCAAACAAATGTGTCGTAACAAGGTGAATTATTTATTTGAAAAATAAAGGACAGCTACTGCCCAAAATACGGTTTTATTTGAACCGTTATCTTTTCTTTGTTTTAAGGGTCCACTTGACTAAAAGATGATCCCACGAAATTAATACCTACATGTACATTCCTGATCAGTACTGAAACCCGGCGTTGCTACGTGGCTGCATGCTCGGAAACGCATTAATGAAATTCAATTTTACGGTTAATTTAGCATAACCACAAAATCGGAGAAACAATATCAACATATTCGAATTCCAGGGGCGCATTATAACAACATGTTGATACCCTGGAAATATCAGGGAAAACTGGGTCTTTCTGCATGTACCGGTATCCATGAACCACTCATTGTCTTCTATTGTTTGTGAGGTATTGTATTTTTGGTCTTGTTTTGCATTTGTATTATTGTCGTTCTTTGTTCCTTTTGTTTTACGTAATATGTGCTCCGGTACATGCAGAATCTACCGGAAAACTGCAAGCTAACTGAAGAGATAATCTTAAGTCGAGTCTAACCCGGAGTCCAACTCGACTGATGAGCGAGAAAGCGAAACTGGGTGTCGGGTTGGACTTCAATTCGATTTGAGACGTTCGTTTTTAAAATTGTACCGACTGGGGTTTGAATATGACAAATATGAATGTATCAATTGAGATTGTCATCTCAGCCGGAAGGGACGCGCTAAAACGATAAAACCGCACTTTGGCCCTGTTGATGAATTCAACTCAAGAGCTTTTCTCAATCTCACCGATTTGTATAAACTATGACTGACGCTGTGCACGCGTAAAAGAGATCTTTAGACAAAGCTTTTCACGTCAAATCATAATCCTTTCTTGGCTCAGTCAGCTGCAAAAGTGTGGGCCACACAGGCTAATGACGTAGTATTGGCGCGGCATGCAAAGAATTTTCCGGTTTCCCGCCAAAATGTGGTTTCCGTGCAGCAAGTCACAAAAACAACGGCGTCAGCGTCCATTTTTGTCAAGCGTGACGACGTAAACAAGAAGAACAAAGAGAAGAAAGCTAAGATTAAGTGCTTCGGAGAGGTTATTAGGGTAATGGCCACTCAAACCTCTCAAGTCCGACCATCTAAAGCATTTCGAAACGGCGAGCGATGAAACCTGCGGGTTCCCGAACAATGCAACGTAAAGAATTTGGCCGCCGAAATCCGAGGACCAAAATTCTATTTTTGAATTACAAACTGCTTCGTCTTGTTTGAGTCAAACGGTTGGATATTGAAAGGTCAATTATTCTTCGGCTACTGAGGAAACCGGTTTTCCTTTTATAAGTAAATTATAAACCTGACACGTCAGACATTAGCTTGGCAGGAAAGTGAACTTCATATAAAGTTATTTTTGATCTGATTTTTATATCTTCCTTCGTTTGCTTTTCGTTCGTCATCGGCAAAACTGATATCTTTAATTTCACTTTATTTAGCAGTAATTTACATACTTCGTACCTTGGTTTAGTTCATTACCAGGATGAGTTAGTTTCAATGTGAATGAATTTCGCGAACTTTCTGAGTTTTCAGCTGTGACACTGAATGACGTGCCTCTTTAGCATATTTCCAGGGCTGGAACAGTATCAGCAGTTAAGGACTTCTACCAAGATAGAACGCTCGGTCAGGGCGCAAAGCGGGTATCTGTGCAGAGAACGACACGTACACAGGAAATCGGGTATATACAGTGATATTACGGCCAAGGCTATTTGGTACGAGGTTTGAATACACTCCAGTAATAGTCCAGCGACTTCCTTTAGTTAACGGTTCATTAGAAAAGGCTGAATGAACTTACGAACGGCCTCGAACAACAGCTGTTACGGAAACAAAATGAACATACCCTCCTCAGGAAGGAAAAACACGCGAGAGAGGAGGATTATAGTTTAGTCTCGGATACTTTTCAACCGGCTCTTGATGATCGAGATATTGAGCCTGTTCCTAAATCACGTAGTCTACTAAACTTGCATATTAAATTAGACTGAAAAGAAAACCATGTTATCATATTTAATTTCTGAGAAAAGAGAGACTGTGTTGACCAGTTTTCTTGAGCAAGTTCTATGTTTGGGAACTGAGTGGTCATTATTTAATTTGGGAAGAGTACAGTAGCAGAAACCAACAGAGAGAAAATAGAAAATAAAATTTGCTAGCGCGATGAGTTTCAGTTTCAGAACCCCGGTGGTCCCCGCCTACTATATATTCAATCAATTCTCTCGGAGTCCCCGTGTAAAGAGCTTGTTTTGAACCCGGAACACTCAACCGATGGGGCCTTATCGCCTGTCCCCATCAGCGATTTTATCCTCATAAAAGTAATTAAATTTCAAAGAAATTTTGCAGTATAAGTCACTTTCCTATTTTTGGTCTCTTTGGACCACATTTCAAGCAGTTAACTCATCTGCCTGCGATACATGTTGCCTCTGTAACTTAACTAATTTTCTAGTTTTAATGTTTTAATGTCTTTGTTTTTGTGTTGTGTCAGGGCTCCATTTAAACTAGCTCTGCTAAAAACTTAGCTCTTTGTAGCCCCTGATGAAGGTTAGTTTTGCCTAACCGAAATATTGGGCAATAAAATACCCTTTATAGCTGTCCGATCAGCCTTGCATTTAGTTTTAAGTTTTATTCAATACTGCTGATCCTGATCTACACCAAGATCCGGCTTCACTTCGCCGTGCTGTTTGTCCAAGTGGTCCTTGCTTTATTTGAGAGTTAGCTCTGCTAAATTGGATGCCCCTGGATAAATAAATAAAATAAATCTTTCGCGAAAGCAGAATTTAATTTCCTTCTGATCTTAGCGATTGATATTCAAATAACTGAGACGATCATCCATTATTGTTATCAATGACTCGAATTCTTTTAATACCAGCCAGGAAAGTGTAATATGATTGTATTTTCAAGTGCGCTTGTCTTTTGTGTGGTTTCCGCTTCTTTGTGATCTGTTTAAATCTGGGTAAGACGCCAAAACCAACTTTGTTTTTAAACGGATGAGAAACACTGAACGCACGATAGTATTAGAATTCCAGCTGAAAACATCTTTGCATTTCGGATATATTAACTTGACAGCTTTGTCCGTCCAAGTGCAAGGCGTCTAAAAGCGCGCGTAATCTTAAAATTACATCATTACGTCATCCTTCGGTTGGAAAAATAACGCGTTCTGGTGGTGTTTTGTTTTGCTTATCTCAACAAAAATAGTTTTTGAATTGAATAATCAGCTTCTCGATGTTGTGGTGGCATTTTTCGAAATAGCCCTGACAGAATCTGAAAGCTTTCTATTTTATTTCGATTTCCTTCAGTTATTTTCAGCAAGATCGCTGAAGCGCGTATAATATTTCACATCATTTTCCAAAGGTCAAAAAGCCCAAAAGAGATTACACAGTCTTCTTTCACAATACAATACAGACGATTATCAGTTTTCGACTGGCTCATTAAAATATGTTGCGCTTTTCATGACACGTACCACGCTAGCGTCACTTTCCGCAATTGTGAAAAATAACATACCAAAGACACTGCAATATACTGAGTTATATGCACCTGCGAGTTTATAATTATATTCTATTCACGAGGAGACGTGATGCACTTATTACCATAAAATCCGCAATTACGGGTATTATAAATAATATACATGTTATAATCTTCGCATTTATTTTGGTTTCGCAATGCCAGAACAACGTACGTAAGTTTTTTTTTACGAAAGTGGAAGATGACAACTTGGTGTTTATTTATAATATCAATGAAACCATTTTCTTTCTCATATTGTTTCCCTATCATCGATTCCTGCGTTACCATGATTTTGATAAATTTGACAAAGTACTTAGGCTTAAAAATGAAGATTATATTTAGAAGAAAAAAAACTCGTGGGCTAGATGTTTTGAATTTTTTTCTGACTTGGCAAAATTTCACAGACGAGTCCAATTGCATGCTTGAATATAAACACTACAAGACAATAAAATACCGTTTGTATTTATCATACAGCCATGCAATTAGACAATGTGTAAGGAGTGATAAAGCCCATTCACTTCCAGATAAAGGTTTTGTGTGCGGACACAAAGAAGGCACTTTTTTGATTGTGCTAAAAACCCGCGGAAAAAGCTTTACAATAAACATGTTCAAAGAACTTCGGACAAAAGACACTATATTCGTCACGTAAATTCTCGACCGATTCTCTTGTGAAATCACTAATGAAGGAACGCTAAATGCGCTGCCCTAAAGGGTCAATAATAATGCAAAACATGTTTATATGTTGACTAGCCATGCGGTTTCCTCCCCTTAACGGCGTTGTCGGCAGCATCAAAGACATCCCATAGATTGTGCCTATTAAATACCAAGGCTATTGTGTAACAATCAGATTACAATCTCCCTTCTTACAATGGCTGAATCTCTCAACACTTTGAAAGAAATATCAATAAACAGCACAGCCAAGACCACCGGCAAATATTAGGAAAACGAGATCCTATTGTTCTCTTCTCTCGAAAGACAATCGCTGATTCAAGACCAAAACCAACTCTCAGGAATCGTGGCTTTGCGTTTCGAGTCACGTCTGAAGTACGCGATTACGTAAGTCACCCTTCCTATCTGTTCCTACTCAACACGTAAATATTTTGGCTTCTCAGTTTCAATCCGCAAGCGTTGCTGCCCTCTATTGACCTCCTAAACCTCTTGCGGTAACGGGCTATAAATAACTCTTTTGTCAGTTTGTGACGGGTATAAAAGGAAGTTTGAATTTCGATCAACAACACCGTTGTGACTGGCTACGGACTGCTAAGCAAGACACTCGACGCTCCAAAAGGACAGAAACGATGGCTTTGGTGCTTAATAACATGGCCGTTACGACCACGACTCCGTCTTTTACAAGACCTATTCCAAGCCCTGGGCCATTTTCATTCCCAAGTGGAAACTCATCTCGCAGGTGCTCTGAGGGAAACATTTTCACCTACTCAAATGCGTACCCTATTCCGCACTGCATTCACAGCCGAAGTGCAGATCTCGATGCGCAAAGGATGGGATTTTTAGACTCAAGCGCTTCCAGATTTGACTCAGTCATCCTGGATGACGATGCCTTAACATCGCTTATTTTAGACATGGAACTGGACAAAATGAATGTTTTACCCGAGCTACAAGTGGTGAATGCCGATTTGACAGACTGCAATGTCTTAACAAGAAACAGGCAGCAGGTTTCGTAATTTTCAGGACACATGCTTAAAAAGAGTTGCGTTGAGTTACTGTTCAACAACTCTCTTCGGAGGACATACGTTCGTTTTTATTCCTATCTGTGAATTAGGAATTAATTAATCACCACAATTTTTCACGCCGATTCACGCGAAGAATTTACATACATATTCATGGTTATATGGCCGGAGGAGAACGCAAAATTTGAACGAAGCAAGTACAGTTTTTAAATTTACCAATGGAAGGAACATTGACTCGTCACAAAAAATAATATTATTGTAAATATAATTTGTAAAATAAATGTAAAAATTTTCAGTGTTTTGACCTTGTAGATTAGAAGATTTCCGCGAGACGCGAATAACAAATTGAGACGTACCACAACAGAAACAAAAAAAGAGAATGAAAAGTAAGAACAAATAGACAAGCGTAATAGTTTGTCTTTTTCGCATTGTTGTAGTATCTGCTGTCAGTTTTATTTTTGAATGTATTTGCGGAACATGAATTCATTACGATAACAAATATCTCGCATCCTGGTTGATTGCCATCAACTCAAGCTGTTCTCTGTTCCTGTGCGTCACACATTTGCGCGCTTTAGATGGAGTAACAGTATTGTTTATCGAGAGAACCAGAGGTCACATACAACATAAAACCCAACGGAAATGATTCTATTCATCATCATTACACGTGATTTGTTCCGTCGTAAAAGATCAATTTGGAAACTTCTGCTGAGTTCCTTAAGCGCTAAAATATTACGCTCACATCTCTCTTGTATGTGTATTCAATTCACAATTTCGCCCTTGGTTTCGTAGTAACTTCCTGTGTCGTGAAATCACGCGGGAAGCCTCCCTGTGGCTGTCAAAACAAAAGCGACGCAAACGAGTTTTTGGCGCGTTTTTCGTTTGTCGTGAGTACTATTTCCTGAGAATTATGTAAACAGGAATTGTTAATGTTGGGTTGCCATAAAAAATATGCTGTCACGAAAAAGACATGAAGGCTTGTTTCGCTGAAGCGCGTATATGAGCAATCGAAAGACATTCGACCGTAATCGAGCGAGTCGAATTACTTCTTTTATTACAAATCCACTCGACTCTCAGTGTAGGTGTTGGAGTCTAAGTTTCCACGTAAAGAGCAGTCTTGTTACGTATACCACCCACAAATCATAAGAAGACAGCGGTTAGGTTTTTTGACCCCAAAACGGATGGGTCAAGCTCATTTCTCGCTGATTGAAATAGCCATTGACGTTCCCTTCCTATCTCTAAAACGCTGCCCTGCAGTCAAACATCTTCACCCTAGAATTGCTTAGAATCGACTGGAATTCCGAGTCGACAGCTGTATTATCTAGAGTTGTAAATCAATTAGATTGGTGCATACTAAATATTTTTGGGAGTGTAAACAGCAATTCAAGACAAAGCGTGGGTTGTTTCTAGAACCGAAGTAATTTGCAAGAGAGATGGATCGAATTGAGCGTAGGGTAATATAGCATGCACTCCTTTATAACTGGATTTAGAATTGATACGTTCCAAGTACAACAGTATGTATGTACAAAGCCACATAACACAGGAATATAATTTTCTCATGTTTGGAATTGAATTGTCATAAATCAACACTTTGAGCCACTTTTACCGCTGTATTTTTTTTCGGAAAGGGCGTAAAAGTAATTCATTCTTAAGGTGATAGTCAGGAAGTCGGTTGCAAAATTATTTTACGTTACCAAGACAGTTCTAGATTCACCAGGGAATGCAATATGAAGATACAAAGAAGTAACCCTTTATCATTTAGATATCTCTCAGATGTTTAATCTGTCTACAATGACTTCCTGCGAGCAAAATCGGATGTCTGATGCCCAAACAACCAAAGATCTTTAGATACCGTATCTTTTCCATTAAGGGCATTTGCATTTGTTATTCGTTGATCTCTTAAATTAACAATTGAGCAGAGGAAGACACGTACCACTACTGAAGTGACGAGAAATCCAAAGAACTCCACACAAGATTACAGCGACCGCAATTTCATCGCAAAACATCTGCGGAAACCGCATCGACAATTGCCGGAAGTGACACTTGTCTGGCATGGAGACTGGTTGATCCGTTACCGCTATTGGCCAACAATTCGAGCGGTCGCTTTCTTTTACTATTTTCTTTCGCCCTTTTTTCCATCAGATCCCAGAGCCTATGAATGAATAATAAATAGAGACCAGCGCATAGATCATGCAAAATTACCCTTCTCTGTCTGAAAAAATCAAGGTGAAAATAACCTTATCTATGCGTGGATTTGAAAAGTCTTATTATGTTTATAAGCCAAACCCAAAGGTGGCGATAGAACCGAAGAGGACTGAAGAGCCAAAGATGAAAGGGAGGAGACGGTGCCTATGCTAAACCCCGCGCTCGGCCACTTTTTTAGCCGCGCCCCTTTTCTTCCTTTTCTGACCCCACAATCTTGGGAACTTGCACATTAAGGGGAGGGGGGAACTCCCATATAAAAATGACGGGGGTGCTCGTGGGAAATTTTTGAAAAACACGCTTAAAGGTACCAGAATCTCGTTTGATGGGCGTGGCTCAAAATAATTTTTACCCCTAGGAGGTACCAATTCTAAAACGACACATGTCATATTCATATTTTTTGGCTCAATACCCTAAAAGGTACCGCGATAATTCTAACGGTGGTTATTTTAGATTTTAGTACCCTAAGCGGTACCAATGTACAAATTTTGATCTCTAAAAGGTACGACGAGCACCCCCGTCATTTTTATATGGGAGTCCCGCCCTCCGGGCTTGCACAACCTGAGTCACTGATTGTTTAATATCGTTTTCAACAAGGCAAACATGCGACGCCCTGAAAATAAGGGCATAGCACATGCTTCTCCGTCTCCCTGTGTCAGTCACATGCTTCTTTACTTTGGCTGAGTCACTGAGTCAGTTTTAAAATAAGTCGTGTTAAAGCACATGACTCACATGCTTCTAATTTTGCCTGAATCACTCATCCAAAGTACTTTTCCGTTTTCTGTTCAGGCCGGGTGACCAAATACAGTCAAGTGGGAGGGCATTTCACGGTTCTAAACTAACACAATTAGAACAACTGTCATCACTTGGTCTCCTCAGGCGGCGCAGACATCTTTTATTTTCATACCGCAATCACGTAGTTCTCCCATGAGTTTACCAAACACGCAATTTTTCGATTTGTTTTTTTACAACTACGGGTTGTGGAAACTCGAGGCAGGGGGGGGGGGGGGGGGGGCACTGTGGCACTGTATATTTTTGGGTCGTGGGTTGTCGCTGGGACTCTGAAAGTTTTACCAGCCTTGCATTCAGTTTTGTATAATTCTTAGCCCGGGGAGGGGGTGCTCTCATGTATAAACTATACGGGTATGTGCCACTGTGAAGGGTATAGTTTTCAAACAGTTTAGTCTGGGATAGGGTTATAGAAATCAGACTGAGAGTTTTGGTCTAGAATAGGGTATAGAAATTCACTGAGAAATTGAAACTCGGAAGAGAAAGAGAAAAATAACATTATTGACAGATGGTTTTCCATTAAAAACACTAATAGTGATACAATTCTAAAAGTAGCAAGTCTGGGATAGGGTAGGGATTTTCAGTGTATAGTCTATAGGGTTGCAAAATCAGCTGAATATGGTCTGGAGTAAGGGTTTCAGAGTCCCAGCGGCACACCCCCACCCAAAATATACAGAGTACCCCCCTCCCCCGGAGTTCGTGGTATCTACAGCTAAATCAGTACATCCAACTGTTTGTAGCCGGAACAAAATTGATCTCAGAAACAAACGTGACTAGTTTGGTGACGTATGAAGTGTGTTCCAGAAAGTTTGCGGGTTTATACCGGTCAGCAACAGGCCTTAGGACTCTTAGACGGGGGGGGGGGGGGGGGGGGGAGGGAGACATTAGACTTTTCTTCGGTGGGGAGGGGCTAGGTGTTCTTGTCTACGCTCGAAATTTTTCCATTAGCGTTGTCACTGCAGACCAAAATATCAAAATATCCTGCAGTTGCAGGATATTGTTTCCGAGAGGGTTGGCTTGCAGGATATTATTTTTTAAGTCATCCACCTTCATGTGACTCGGATGACCAGGTAGAAATGGCTGTTCCTTCTCTGATGGGGACGTAAAAGAACCACTAAGGACGTGACGAAACCCTGGCTGTGACCACCCTCGGTGTCATACATTGTTCATGCTGGGGAGGGAGCGATGAGATCATCAGATCATAAGTGTCTGTAAAGCGCTTGATGTGCCACATATAAAGTCATTCATTATCCTCCATTCAAACATCTAATGGTACTTCCCTTATTAGAAGGGTGAATAAGATTAACCTATAGCCTGCTGATAACTGAGTTTACGTCCAATGGGGCTTTTAGTGATAAATGACAAATCAGTATAGGCCTTGAACCCCGGGCCTTGAACATGTTGGAACAACTGTCACTGAGCTGAGACAGGGTCATGGGCTCATCTCCGGTCCTGCTGAGAGCGTGAAATTACTTTAGGGCAGGTAATCCAAAACTCATGATCGAGCTAGAGAAATGAATTAAGCCCTTTATGCGAATCAAATAATATCGAAAACGAAATTCATTTCCTTTTTCTATGCCCAAGATATTCAACTTTAAGAGGGAAATGCTTTAATCAAATCTACCAATGCTTGCAGAATATTCAAAATACAACTGCACAACAGAAAGTATCAAAGAATTGATGAACTCTTCCAATTATTTTGTTAATATACTTTTAATGAAAATCATATCTGCGTATTTTGTATTACGTGATAGCTTAATATTTTCAAATCAAAATGATGTTATGTAATTATTTAACATTCATTTACTGTCTTTTGTTGTTGTTAAAAAGTAAGCTTTTGCAATACTATAACTCAATATAGTTATGCAAATAAAGCTGTTATTTACTTACTTCCCCCTACCCACCCAACCCCCTCAGCAATGATTTAGATCCTCCTTTGTGTGTCACCTCGGAAGATGTACTTCACAAGCCGTTCATCATAACCTGATAGAGAAAAGTTGGGATGCCACCGGCAAGAGATGAAGAAATGGTGGGTTTACCTCATGAAAAGGGCATGGGCACAAACCAGGATAGGTTTGCAATGGTTTTGTCGGTAATTAAGGAAATGTTTTGCCCCAACCGGCAGGATAATTTAAGTGGTTAAGGCAGTTTTAAGTTTCGAAACACGAAAATGTTTCCGTTTCATTCTTGGAGAATGAGAATGATAAATAAAGGCTTTAAAATTTATGAAAACATTGCATACAGCTTTTGTTTTGAGAGTAAACATATACTCAGACCCTGGATCACAATGCAGATTCCATCACATACAAAACCGATAAAATATAATATTAATAATGGAATACATGACAATGCTTCTGAAATTTCCTTAAGGAAAACGGAAGCTGAAGACTTTGAATGATAGCGACACTCTGGAAAGTACCTGTTCATCAGGTTTCCGTTTGTGAATGGTACAAAGTTCGAGTCAGCTCGCTTGAGCGGGGCAACCCGGGCGAAATGTACTGTTGATATTGCTCAACACTGTCAAACAGATTACCTTAAAATCTTCGATCAACGGTGAAGCGGTGAGCGGTGAAGTGCGAGAAAAAATGACATAGACACGCACGCACGACTGACGGGGGGTGACAACTCTAACAAACGCTGTTTGAGCAATACTGTGTGGAACTGAAAGTTGTCCCGAAAATTTGGAATATCTTTCCGACTTTTTCGGAGATATTCACGCAAAAATTTCAAACTTCCCGAAATTTTAACAACATTATCTCATGTTTCCCCGAAAATTTTTCGAGTCTCCCGATTCCCGGCAAAATCTTCAGATTCCCGGGAGAATTTTGTTTTTTCTCCCGAAACAGGCCTTCTTGGAGTTGTCACCCCCCGTCACGACTGGGACATAGGAGGATCTCTAACATTACCAAATGTTTGTTCTGTTAGGGTCTTAAGCTTCCGCCAAAATGGATAAATCCAAATATTTTCGGACTTTTCTGCCACTGCCTTTGTAAACTGTGATAAGGCGCCCTTTTCAGCGGAAGCGCGGGAGTAGGAGGTAGCAAATTTTGGCTTAAGCTACAATAATTTACTGCCGGAAAACCTGATTTATCATGATGTGCGATAGTATACTGCTTTTATCTTGTCAGAGTTGAGCTATAAGGAATAGTACAACGTATCTCAGTTTTTGCTTTTAACTTAAACAACTGACTTCGGCTGGCCAGTACCAGCCTTTATCTGAAGCTGAAGTTCAGTGAGGTTATATCTTATGATACCATATCTTAGATTTTCCTTCTCTGCTTCGTTGGCATCGTATACAGTAAAAACCTGCAAGTAAGAACCTAGTTTTTAAGAACCTGTTAGGCTAAAATTTGCCAGTTAGACCTCCTCTATACAAGAACCTGTTTAGCCTAAAATTTGAAACAGGTTCTTATTTTCTAAAATCTGGGCATTACAGTACATGTATAAATTTTTCTTATTATAGTCATTTTTACATAAATACTTACTTGGTATGCAGATTTTATAAAAAGAATAGGTTGAATACCACCAAATTCTTTTTCTTCAGAAAATAAGAACCTCAGTTAAGAACCTAAATAGCCTAAATTTGTGCTAATTGCCATTTATATAAGAACCTGTTTAGGCTAACTGGGAAAAATGCAGGTTCTTACTTGCGAGTTTTTACTGTAATCGTCTACGTTTCTTTGGTTTTAAACCTTCTGTCATCACATAAGAAAAAAAGTCTGTTTCAGGCGTTCAGGTCTGAGTGGGGTGGCGTGGGGTGGGGTGGGAAGGAAAAATGATGGCGCGCGCGAGAATGCGAGTTCAGCGTGAAAGCTTCGCCTCCCCTCACCCAGTATTCCACTTGCAGAATCTCTCATATTCTTGGCTTGCGCCTACGTCATATCATGCCATACCAAAATTTAGAAACATTATAAAACGGATTGCGATTCCAAAATGTTTATAGAATTATAGAGAGTTTAAAACTACACTTCTGGGCCAAATTTTGAAGCGCCAGAGCATTTCGTTCAAGAGTTATAGGCGAACGAGTATTAGACATTTTTAGTCGAGAATGTATGGAGCGGCCATCTTGGTGTACCACTTCAATATAATACACCAACATGGCGGCAAAAACTTCAAAATAATAATTACGCAAAAAATCTCATTACAAAAGATTGGATTCACTATAAGTTACATTAAATCGGCTTATTAGCATCTATAATGTAAAAATAACTTTCAACTGGTTCAATTTCTTTTTTTATTTTCACGGCTTATCTGAGATGGCGTGACGAATTGCGTGACACATTTAAATTAACGAAAACTGCAGATACCGTGAACGATCTATTGCGTCACATTGGATCAAATACAAATAGTGATAAGCAAAACAGATCACTACAAGGACCGATCAGACAATGTAAAAAGGTATTCTCTCGAAATGGCACTACGGTCGGCCAAACCTGACACGATCAGCGCTTAAAACTAGAAAGCAGACACAGACAGCCGTTTCGGGCTTTTTGACCCTCGTTAGTGTGCCGTAGCTAGAACATATATAACGAGACTCGGTAACACTTCACGTGAAGTGATGTTAATATTTTGTCCGTCAGAATCGGTTGTGCCTTGATGCACACAAGATCGAATCGAAAACCAGAAAAGTAACGAATTCATGAGTATTCGTGGCGTTATATTTTGTTTTATTTCTGCAAAACCAACGGAAATGCCTGAACAGTTTTTCAGTCGGGCTTCATGTGTTAAGCACCTGAACTATGCAAAGAAGTCCATCAATCCCAACAGGTTTCGCAGAAATATTTCCATCAGATATTGATTTTATGTTCCCAACAACATGTAGTATTAAATTCACTGTCGCTTAACAAGGGGTCCTGTAGGAGCCTAGGGAAGAAACGATGATTTGGGCGTGTGCGCGAAGCGATTGCAAAAATTGCAGAGGATGAAGGGATTGGGAAGGTATCTAGGCCTTTTACCGACGTCTCGTATTTGAACATCAACTAGGGGACGGAATGGTAAAACAATGGCCTTACTTCAGGCGCTTTTCCAGCTCCCGTAGAGTCCCGCGCGACTCCTTGGCACTCGCGTTTTGCTTGTGTTGGAAAACTCCCTTTCCCTTCTCTTTGTATCGCCTGTCAGATACAGACCTCTCCTGTTATTGATCAAATATCTGATAGTCTGATTGTGGGAGGAATGGAATTAATTGAAAAGGAAGGGTTACCAAAGGGAGGGTTGAATTGGATGTTGTCGCCTTCATGAGCCTCGGGTTTTCGTACAGCTGGCAGTTTTCTGTCTTCTTTCCGGCGATAATCGGTCATACAAAAATTCGCGTTATCTGATTTGGTGCGCATAAATTACCAGTATACAGTAGGGTTATTTTTAAAACTTGCTCCTTCACCGACGAACGTTCCCAATCATCCAATATGAAGTATCAAACCACAAAGAATTTGCACGTGTTATTCTTGGAGTATTTGACGAGAATGATGAAGTTTAGCATACTGGCACAGCTATATCCGCTATGTCGTGGAATTATTTTTGCTACTCTCTCAGGTCCTTATATATTTTGTGGACTTCCTGTCACAAGTGTTCGTGGTGTTAAAGGAACACTGTCTCGCCGAAATAGAAAAAATTTTGCTTAGCTTATTGCCACGTTATATCGCCAAATGCCACCCAATATAGAACTTAGTTGGATAAAAAGATTCTATAGAGCAAAAAAAAAAAAAAAAGCAGTATGAGTTTGGACATAAAGTGCAGGATTGCAAGGATTGAAGTGGATTACAGTTCATGAAATGACAGGCTGTCGAGAAATACAACTTGTCATTCGTGTGAAATTTTGACTTTTCTAGCCGTTATTTTGTCTGTTTAGTTCATATTTCTTTGCTTCTATCACTTCTGGCGATGGTTTCTTCAAATTTCAAGACAACAAAGTAAGTTTAAAGCAAGCTCCTGGCCATAATCAGAAACACGATATTTCAGCCGGGACAGTGTCCCTTTAATGGAAACTTCGTTTCTACCTAATATCATGAGATCAATATAGTTTTCCAGTAAAGCCCGGTTTCCATATGATCGCTACGATCGCTACGATCGCTACGATCGTTGCGATCGCTGCGATCGCTGAAAAAAATAGTTCAGCGATCGCAGCGATTGATGGTTTCCATATGATCGCTGCGATCGCTACGATCGCTGAGAAAGTGAATGAAGATCGAGGGACCTAGGTCTGACAATATCGCTTCGCCTCATTCTTGAAATTCAACACAGCGGCTGTGAATTGTTTTTAAAATTTGATATAAAGACAGTCGTATCTTTGCACTTCTTCCATAAAAAGGTCCAAATCGCACCCTTTGAGTGGGCGTACGCAGTGCATCTTGGTATTTTTGCTGTCGCTGCGATCGCTGCGATCGCTGCGATCGCTGGAGAGTGGTTTCCATATGATCGCTACGATCGCTACGATCGCTGAGATAGAATCACAGCGATCGCAGCGATCGTTGTCGCTGCGATCGCTGTGATCGCTACGATCGCTGGAGAGTGGTTTCCATATGATCGCTACGATCGCTGAACTTTTTTTTCAGCGATCGCAGCGATCGCAGCGATCGTAGCGATCATATGGAAACCGGGCTTAAGCAGATTGATCTTAAACAGCAGCTTAATTATCCATGAACCCTTCAGTTATGCTGTAGTTTGTTGTCTCGGAGTCAGGTATGGAGTTGGCATAACTCGTCTTCGGAAACTCAGGGACCAGATTCAAGAAACCTTTCTAAGCTAATATGTATCTGTAATCGTTTGTTAACAACATTGTTTTTTCTTTACAATGTTTTGTTGGATTAACAATATACAATTCCTAGTAAGAAGTCGTGTGATGTTGGACTCTCCATGATAACACGGCTGTGTGCCGGGCGTAATGATTAGTTCCATACTTTACCTTCGGAAACTCAGGGACCAGAATCAAGAAACCTTTCTAAGCTAATATGTATCTGTAATCGTTTGTTAACAACATTGTTTTTTCTTTACAATGTTTTGTTGGATTAACAATATACAATTCCTAGTAAGAAGTGGTGTGATGTTGGACGCTCCATGATAACACGGCTGTGTGCCGGACATAATGATTATTTTCATACGTTACCTGTTCTCTGCAATTTTTCTTTTTCTTTTCCTTTTGACTTACGACGCGGACGTTTCTTAAACGCACGGAAATTTCAGTGAAAGAGTTTCGATCGTGAGAGTTTTAACGCCGGGTCATCTTCGTAACGGACACAGGCAAGAAACAATTATCGCGTTCGTGGAGAGAGAACGCATTCTAATCTGACGGTATTCCTTTAGTTTCTTAGATATCCTGTGTACGTAGGGGAAAAATTTTCAGAAATTTTGTTCGATCAATCAGTAAGCTAATTTCGATATGTTAAATTAAATTCCTAGAAGAATGATAAAATAATAATTTTTCATTCCTCGAACTCTTTAGTTTTATTTCTCTAAACCTCGGAGACAAGTAAAAAGGCCAACTGATCCTGCATTTCAACGCCATTTTGAATATTTATCTCGGCCGGGGAAAGTGGGTACAAATTTGCTCTTGTGAAAACAACTACCATGGCGTACGAAGGTAAGTCACTTGGGGCAGAAAAAGGAAGACAACTGACTGCTTGTTACGCGGCAAACTAAAATGAAGACTGACAGAGGTTTCACAATTTTTAGTGGTTTTATGACCGCTATTTCAGTATAGACACTTAAATAAAGGAATTCATTCATTCATTCATTCACACACAAGAAAATCGACCGATATAAGTTTTTGCTGTTTACAGCTGTTTTATCAGCCAACTGCTTCACGTTGTTCAGTCCTGTGCTTGTGTTTAAGCTCTTCCTCAGTTTCTTTCTAGCCGCTCCTTGGTTTCCATTTCTACGCCACTGTACTACGTTAATGTGTGCTATTTTCGAATTAAATAAACCTGCGATCAGGCTCTTTTTTTTCGGTGGGCTAGGAAAGTTGGCGGAGCGCGGGGAAGGAAGAAAAGAGGGGAGAAGAAAAGATCTCTTTTTCTCCCTTTCAGCGCCCTTCCGCCGACTTTCGCGCGTACGCGCTCCGAAAAAAAAAGAGCGCCTGATCGCAGGCTAGAACTGATTAAATTCGTTCTTTTGTTGTTAATGATTTGAGCGGTCAGATTTAATAAAGCCCGAGGGTACACCACTGTGCTGCTTTATTAGTTAATTAAAAAAATATAGTCCGAACTTGATCGAAACTTAATTATGAATTCATTTATGTGAAACTATTATATTCCTTAGCCAGAGCTCTGCTGTTCGCGGAAGCCTAATTACAAATTATATTTTTGAAGGGTGAGGAAATCAGTTGATTCTGTGAGTTATAACAAGTGAGAGAAAATGTCAGAGGAATAAACTAGGAATCTTTTATATTTTGAAGAAAATATCTTTAAATAAATTGTGTACTCTTTTTTTTGAAAACTTGCACGGTCTTTGATGCAAAACAGTGATGACAGTCTGAGAATGATTTTCATTGAAACTTGACATTAATCTAAAAGAGTAGAACTAAAAGACGCCGGTTCTTTATCAGCGTGTACCTCAGTGATAAGTTTGCGATTTTGCCGAAACAAATATTTGCCAGGTTTGGTAAAAGAATGAAATTAAACAATCGCTTGGGGGGAACCACTGAATGCGAGGAGACAAAAGCGAAGACAAAACTGAATGAGACTTTGATACCGGTGGCGGCGAGACCCGGTGACCAGAAAGTTCCTACACTGTTGTGTCTTATATAGTACAAAAAGCGGGGTTATTTTTTAAAATTAACACTGGAACACTTCCACCTGTCTCTTTCATGTTGATTTCTTTACTTTATTGTCTTTTAATAACAAAACAAACGAATCAAATTCAAAATCTGCTTTTTAATGAAGTGGGTACTTAAATGAGATGAAAACTCAATTTTTCATTTGACACTACATTAACAACTTTACGCATTACGAACAAAGGGATCCTGAGCGATAAGGACTTTCCTTTTCATCTTGTCGCTTAAACTTTGTGGAGCATTAGAATTTTTCGGTTTTTACTTTCACTTGTTTCGTTATTTTGTCTCACTGCATCGGAACAGCGAGGAGCGAATCGTACAACCTGCACAACATTATGAAAACTTCGAAAGGCGCCAACACAATTTTCGAAACGTCAGGATTGGGAAAAGCACCAAGCAAAGATTTCTTTTCGTTATCCGTCCTGAAAGATTCTATCATATGGCGCTCGTGGAGAATAACATTAAGAAACGACAAGTCGTTGCCGGGTGAAACGATTCAATCGTGGCGCGAATTTGTTGATACTTCAAGTGGTACAAGGCTCCAAAGTGAGATACGGCGAGTCTTTGGAGACGATACTTTGAGTTCGGTCCTCTGTCTAGTAACGCAGAGTTGGTTGCCTTACATGAAAAGTGATATTTTGGTTGAGATCTTTGTTCGACTTGATGTCCTAGATATTGCTCGGCTTGCTCAGGTAAGGATCTAGTGTTTTATCGTTCGTTTCAGACCCTAGCAACCATGAAAAATTGTGTCAGCCAAGTGCATATTTTTGTCGAAATTGTTGTTCCAGTTGATTTTTTTTGCTCAATATTTATTTCACTTCTAAAGAAGCTGTTGATAATTAATAAACCAGACGCCAATATTGGCCGGACTATTTCAATGTAGTTGCAGATTGTCATAAAATCGGTAATTTAGTGAAAATTTACTTTTTTTGTGGAAAACTGAAAACATATTAATGATAAATGGTTCTCCATAGCTAATTATTCCATGAATAATTATCATTCGCCAAATTTATCTAGAGAAGGAATAAATTTATTTCCTTTCTTATATAATGAAATTACCTTTCAAGAAAGAAATTTTTACATGTAAGTACGCGAAACAGTTCATATACCTAGCCGTGAAAACGACTTCAACTTCAATATGCGTTGTCTCTTACACTACATGAAACTCAGTCTCTCCTTGTTTACAGTAATAAGATGTTCCTCATAGGTTTTCGGGTTATTTAAAACTAAAAGATCGCCAATATCCCTCATTTTAATGGTAGAAATTATGTTCAAAATTTTTGTTTACAATTATCTTAGTTTGCGGTTAGAAAACTGTAGTTACTGACAATGAAGTGAGAATATACCACACAATTATTTAGAAAATGGTATAAATAAGCTCCTCGGGAATAAGCAACTAATTTACTATTTTATTTTGTTGTGGTTTCCCACAGATTTCATGCAAATTTCACACTCTTTTCATAGAATTGACAGAATTTATTCTCCAGCACTTGAAAGAATATCGTCTACAAAATAAAAGATTGAACAATGCCGAAAAGTCAGGTGAATAGGCCATTTAATTTCCGAGATGCTTGATGCTTCATATTGTCAAAGCTGATCCTGGAGTACAACCTTTTATGTGAAAATGAGTTTTCATTCGCATTCAAATAGACCTCATGATCAGTTGTTGTTGTATTGTACTGCACTAGGCTTCTCTTTGATAACGAGAATTTAGCAGCTCGGAAATAGGGTTTATCGAGTCACTCTAATTTCGGTCTAATTGAATCTAAGCCCTTAGGCTAGGCAATTTTCAAGACACTTAGGGAAATATATGCACCTAAATTTGGGCTATACCAGGAGGGGTAATACGAATTTATAGTCTGAACTTTGAAAACAAGTGATAATTTACGCTTACTTTCAAGGTTTTTCTATACAAATATATAAAAAAATGGCTCAACGAAACGTTGCGTGCTCAGTGCCCAACGAGATCAGCCAGCGCCGGGACATGATGTCCGCCGCTGTGACGGTTCCTGCTACCTGCGCGCAGCATCTCACCACGGGGGTTATAAAATCACGTAGCTATATTTTTAATAATTAAAGTATAGTGGGCGGCACGGTGGTCTAGTGGTTAGCGCGTCGGACTTCCAACCTGAAGGTTGGTGGTTCGAAGCCTGGTCTCTGCCGTCGTGTTGTTTCCTTAGACAAGAAACTTTACTCCACACTGTCTCTCTCCACCCAGGTGTATAAATGGGTACCGGCGATAAAATGCTGGGGGTAACCCTGCGATGGACTAGCATCCCATCCAGGGGGGAGTAGCAATATTCCTAGTTGCTTCATGCTAACAGAAACCGGGTTAAGCTCCGGCCGTGTGGGCCAATCTTGGCTCGAGTGCGACTTTAAAGTAAGACAAAAACTGAAGAATATTTAAAGAGTTCTGAGCTAGAAAAGCGGATGATTTCAGTGGTGAATTCTGCATTCTTGCGATACCCTACTGGCACTGAGACAAACCAACTGGGAACAACGAAAAACTGTTTAGTAATTTACTTTTTTAAATCTACGTTACCGGCAGCTAGTAATTGAAAAATTGTAAAAGTTCCTTTTTGGAAAATTGTTTTCTCTGCTTATTTGATGATTTCTTATTTATTTTGTAGCAGTAAAGTTGTACTTTATAGTTGAATGTATTTGTATTGTTACCGGTTACCGAGTTTAATGTTGTTGTTTTGCATATACAGAGTGACAGAGATTTGCAAAGTGGTCTATCAAGGACACTTCTTTTTTAAAGATCATGGGCCAATAATTTCAATGTTAATTAAAAAAAATTATTTTGAGGCTTAGAAATATCATGTCCAATATTGACATCGTGAGTGGGTTTTATTTAAAAGTTATTGTTAGTATATGCAATACCGGCGGAAGCTCGTGGAGGAATTCATTCCTACTAATTATACACTTAAAAAAACGATCCAACCAATACACAAAATACTAGCTAGCAATATCGCTCATTTGCGAAACTCGCGCCGTTGCGACAAACATTTAATATTATATTTGTCAGCCTTTAAAGTATTTTTACACGTCTGATTTTAAAATAAACTTTACCGAAGAATTTCATATAGAGCACGAACTAATTAAGGAAGCCGTGCAAAGTTGAAAGAGTTTCGTGCTGTGGGCAGGGCTCAAAATAGCGATTCCCCAGCCTCGTTCCCAGTCGTCCTCGGCGCGTAATATCATGTGACGTCACCCATCGAGCTGACTGAGAAGATTCGCTTAGGACGCCTTGCCCTATTGAGCTTGACTCCAAGCCTCTATAAGCGTTCTCTTTGCTCAGTAAGCGCATTTAGACATGGGAAAGAGACTGACGATTCCCCCAATTGCTGTTTCGTCCATAGCCGTCTCTTAGTTGCATCTCGAGAGGCGCGCGTAAAAAGTGAGCGCGAGTGGTGATTGGAAGGAGCCGCTGAAAGGGAGCCAATTGGGGATGAGTCAACCTTAGACGTAATACGGTAACCATAGGTACTAGTTATTTCCCGCAGCGCGCTTCACTGGAGCGGTCGCCAACTAACTTAAGACCCGATAGTAACCGGAGCAGGCGTGCAGAAGAAAAACTCCATGCGTAATTTATATAAAAAGTACCTGTTCCAAAACAAACATTAGCAAACTATTGTTGTCCGCAGTAGGGTTTTAATACATAATAGAGACCTTAAGATCGAGGTTTTTCGGCATTTCCCGCGAACCGCGAACGTCAAGAAATCACGTGACCAGTGCCTTGCCGTCAGGTTTGCGGTTTGAGGTTCACGTTTGTACGGCTAGACCACGCTCTAGAGGTAAGTGATTTACCGCAAGGTTTTTTGCACCCTAAAAACATCACAATCCCACGTTTGAGAGGAAATACTACTTTTTAGAACTCTTTCGCTTATTAATTATCGAATTCTTTTTCATAGAAAACGTAATTTTGAAGAAGATTTCTCAGCTTAAAGAGAAGTGAACGAACGAATGTAAACAAACATGGCAGCCGGCTGTTTGTTTGGAACTGATTTGCCAGTCGGATTACTTTGTGGTTAAACTACGATAAATAAAGTAAAAAAAAGCCAGTTTCTGATGATATGTGAATGCATGAATGTATATGCACGAATGTATACTTTGTTTCCTGGATGGCTCCGGTAATAGGCATAGGTAAAAAGAAACCCTCAATCTTAAGCCCAGATTTTGTTCATACGGCGAACTCCGAACTGTAAACTGCTGGCAGACGTTTGTGGTTTGCGGTTTAGAGGAAAACCTCAATCTTAAGGTCTCTATTACTGACAAAAACAGTTTGACACTTCTGAGAAAGTTTGACACTTGTTACCTTAAAAGGTACAACGAGCATGCGCGTCCAGTCCTCCTTCTCCGAGGTCAGTGTAATTTATTCATCACCGTCTTTCTCTATTTCAGGTTTGCCGAGCTATTAATAACGTTTGTTCAAATCAAATTTTATGGAGGCGACTCTATGTCAAGCACTTTGGGGTCCGCATTCCAACAGAAATTCATTCAGTTGCAAAAGACTTCGGGTGGAAGAGGGCTTTTCACGTGAATCGACTAAAAAACTTAAAACAACAGCACGAGGAAAAACACAACGAGACAATCGAAGATATGCAGCAGGAGATGAAGTTGGCGACGATGTAACAGAAGAACTGTTTTCTCTATACTTTACGTCTATCATCACTGATCACGACTAATGTCAAACGAAAACAAAAGAACTGACATATGGCTAAACGCTACTAAGGTACTTTAATCAAATGCAATCAAAACACGAAGTAAAACATGACGGAAACTTGCTTAAGAGACTTTTAATCAAACACAGAGTTTGGCTAAACCGTAAAACAGGTCATTTTCGAGTTGCCTTGATACTCTCGTTCTCAAGGAGAAGTTTAGTTCACAACTGTTGAGCTTTGTTTGAAGTTAAATCATTGAATTGAATTGAATGAAAATAAATAAATCATTGAATTGAAGTAAAAACTCATTTCATGTGAAAGGTTGTCCATCTGGCCAACATAGAGTTAAAAGCGTTCGAAAATGGCCAATTGAAAACTGCTCTTAATGTAAGAAGGCTACGTTAGGTAACCATACAGTGTAGTGTAAAACATGCAAAGCCTAAAGGCCCGTTTACACATGCGATTTTTGTCGCGTTCTCCAATGAAATTTTTGTCGCATGTATAAACGGGCGGCGATTTCAGTGCGACTCGGGTGCGACATTTGCTTGAATTTCCCAAAAATCGCCGCATCAGGTTGGTTGCATCAGGTTTCGAACATGTTCGAAACCTCTGCGACATCGCGCGACAAATCGCGCCCAAATCGCACTGAAATCGCCGCCCGTTTACACACGCGATTTGAAGATGCAACTTGCGCGCGACAAAATTTGCATCGACAAGTGTGACAAAAATTGCACGAAAAATCGCCTGTGTAAACGGGCCTTAAGAATGTATGAGCGACGTGGAGTTTTGTATATAGTGATACTTACCTATTTCTAGATAAACGTTTAAAATGCAAGGCTAGTGCAACGGAAATTAATGGCAGGTTTAATGGCCAATATTTCGACTAGTAGAACTAGTCTTCTACAGGGCCAGCTATTGACCATTAAACCTGCCATTAATTTCCGTTGTACTAGCCTTGCATTTTAAACGTTTATCTACACTTTGGGTGACGTCTAGTACTCGCATCCTTTTATAAAGGAGATCCGGAAAGTAAGTTACCACTATTTATCGTAGTGTTGTGTGGTCCTCTGCATTTAAACGTTTTATACCTATTTCTGACCTATTAATGTGCACGTGAAGCGATATTTCACTACCGTTTTTTTAGGGTTTTATGTTGTTATATCACCTTTATTTCATTTTCAGTCGTTTTTCACTTTTGCACGACGAGGGTCCACTATTTGAAAACTCCCGCCGGGGCCTGAAATTTGCGACATTTTGAGCGCGGCTAAAAAGGTACAAACAATGTATTTGTGACGTCATTCGTGTGTTCGATCACGACAAAAACTGGCGGAGAAAGTGACGAACCCGGGGCTAAAATACGCGTTGCTTTTGAACATATTTAATCGAAAGAATCCTTCCACAAGTTTCCAAAACTCCACTGTAAAACAAGTGACGCGCTCAGTTGTAAACACACTTATGATGTCACTAGAACCCAGGTCCTTGTCTAATATGCCCAACTCGCGTCGCTTGTTAAAATATGTTCCCGCCACTTCAAGTGACTTATTTACCCATCAAAATAATTCTTAAAACCCCTTATTTCAGATAATCAAGAAAAATTGTAGTGAATTCCACTTTATGTGCACTTTAAACGATTTGTGCCGTACCTATTTGGTGCCGTTTGATATGAATGTAAATCACGTTTTACTTTTTGTGCATATAACATACGGTATAGACCGATCTCTCTTTTAGCGGACATAAAAGAAACAAAACTGCGCTGTGGACGCTTCTCAGTAAGGAAGGAATAGAGCGTTCGCTATAAATGAATATTGTAACGTGACTCGTGGACTTTATGCTCATTTCTTTGCCTTTTACTTTCCATCAGAGACTTAAACAGAAAGAAAACAAAACCAAAACTAGAACTAGAACTTCAAGTTTGTCAGGACACCAACTGTGGGGAGACTGTATACACTAGCTTATGGCGCTAGGATTTCTGGGATCGTTTGTGGGAACTGGGGAAAAACAAGGCGCCATAATGCCAGGTTATAACAAAAAAACGAGGTAGAGTCTACCTTCTATAGCTCAGAAGGAGGTCGGACACTTATTGAGAATTATATAACGTAATGTCGACACTAAGAATTTTATTTTCAATAAATTTTTAAGTGTAAAAAAAGAAAATCTAAAATCCCCACTCAGGATTGAACCTGTGACCTCAGCTAGGCTTAGACTTACATAACCTACCGTACTACTGTACCACCTAGCTTCTCTGGCTGCTTAGTCCTAAATTTAACTATATAAACTGCTACCCCTAACCTCAACTGAAAGCTGACCAGTTACTCCGTTATATAAGTCTCAATAAGGCGTCCGACCTCCTTCTGAGCTATGGAATCTAGACTTTACCAAAAAACGAAGAAAGCAAGTGACCGTATTCAAACACAAACCCCGCGGTCTGGCCAGTACCACGCATGTGCAGGTATAATAACTATTTCAGGTTATAACAATCTCCAACGACAGCTTTTAAATCAAAGAAGGGCTGGCATATTACCTCATGCAAACACGAGGCAACACGTGCATATGTTCTGAACTGTTCGGATGGAGTTATGTCATCATCTGAAGTGTTATTTCAAAAAAGTAAAATGGCTATGTTCACACTTGGTGCCCGAGGACTAATGCCTTGGTACCGGCACAAAATGGTGCTGCGTTCAGAGATTGGGTACCCAAGATATCAACATGTTCACATTTTGAGTGTAATAAGGAATTGTGGGTACGAAAAGCAGTAGTTTGTGGGAGTAGCGCCTCGGAACTAAGGCTATGTTCACACTTGGTGCCCGAGGACTAGTGCCTGGGTACCGGCACAAAATGGTGCTGCGTTCAGACATTGGGTACCCAAGATATCAACATGTTCACATTTTGAGTGTAATAAGCAATTGTGGGTACGAAAAGCAGTAGTTTGTGGGAGTAGCGCATTGGAACTAACGCAAAACGCGTGCACACTGGGAACCGGTACCCACTTTAGTGCCCGAGTACAAGGTCTCGACCTTGTACTCGGGCACGGGCACCGTGCCCGAATTCTGGCGCTGGTACTTGAAAAAATGGTGTGTTCACATTAGTGCCCAGCGATAATAGTACTCGGGAACCGTGCTCGGGCACCAAGTGTGAACAAAGCCATATTTATATCAGCGGAAACGCATGAATAATGGCCCAGTGTTGTTTAAAATTGCTTTACGAGTATAACGAAGCTATAAACAAGTGTCTCTGACTACAGATCGGGTCAGGAAAGTGGATTGCAACTTGAAAAAATAAGCCAATTTTTTCAATTTCGTTCAATATGTTTTGGAAAATTTGCTAGAAACTGATTATGGTTTATTCTTTCTACAAGAATTTACTTGGTATCTTGTTGTTGGTGTTCTAAGGGCATTTCGTGTTTGAAAAAAGATGCCCAGTTCTAATTCTAGCACAGTCTGAGACAAAAACATAAAAAAACCGCCATGACATAGCCCCTTTAAGATATGTACTTCTTGGGGTTTTCTTGGGTCGGGTACCATGTTTCCTGGTAAGTCCCTCATTTAAAATGACGTTTAGTTAACGGACAATTTTCTTTGTCATCATTTTCAAAAGTCCCGGGAAAGCACAAACGACCAAACAATCTGTCACAAAACTGAAATCGTGCCCAGTCTCCATACCGTTTCTGGAGTGGGAAGCAGTTTTTCTAATCGTACTTGGGGATCATAAAATACATGACTACAGTCACCACGATCACTATTATAGTAAACAACCAAAAGAAAAATTTATCAATGACTTGAGCAGCAGCTTGCCATCTCTTTTTCTTGCCTTCTTCATCTTGATCAACTGTCATTGAATTCGCAACGGCATCGAGCTTCGCGATGACTTGGTCAAATTTCCGTTCCATTTGCGCGGGAAAAATAAACTCTTGTGGAAAGTCATTCGGCGCGATCTGCTTCGGTGAACGGCACGGACTTGTATTCCCGCTCTCCGTCACACTGCGCCGTTGAACTGGAAAGTATGTTGGCCAGCGGTCTGCAACCATGGCAACTGGAGTACATTTTCGCTTTGGCGGGTCTTTTGGTGCTTCGTCCAATTCAAGCTTCGCTCCAAGGAGCTTGGCAAGAACTTTGAAAACGATGAAGTCAAAACCGGTTGACATTTTTGTTGATGGGACGCGATGGTAAATCCACAACACCAGACACGATACGACGAGCGATGATGCCAACAGAGCCATGATGGCGGTGGAGTACTTAGTTAAGAGCGGTGTTACTTCAGAAGTAGGCGGAATATTTTCTGTGAAGATAAGAGTGTAGACAGTGAGGCCGAGAAGAATTGTTATGATTAACGAGATTCTTTCGCCTGCCTCGGGCGGTAAGAAGAATGCGAACACGGTTAAAACTGCGAGAGCAACGCACGGAAATATCAGATTGTTGAGGTAGAAAATAACCCTTCTTCGCAGGGTCAGATTGTAAGTGATGTCTATAAACGGATCTGGGCAGCAGCTGTATTTGACGACATTGCGCACAGCCTCAGCAGAAACCAAATCCCATTCACCGCTTAAAATGTAGTTCGATAAATCCACTTTTGCTCGAGCCAGTTTGAGGTTTAGCCAAGAGCTTGTGTAGGTCCATGAACCAAACACCATTGTGCAGTGCTGTTGATCAAACGGGAAGTAAGTGATGTCGATTTTACACACTGTTTTAACCTCTGTTGGTGCGTACCACTGGCAAGAGCCATTGTAGTTGATGACCACTTTGGTGTTGAATTTGTACATCTCACCGCTGTCGCTTTGAATACTAAACCGTAACAAAAACAAACAAAGCAAAGCATCTTATCAGGCGGTTGTTCTATCTTCACTCCCATATTGAACATAGCCAGTTAAACCGCCTTTATAATGAGTTCTAACTTTTAAATCTGTGCGCGGATTATCTGAGTCCGGGCTGGCTTGGCCAAGCAGGGATGACTTTTAGCAGGAGGACAGGAGACGAGCCAACCCGGGCCAGAGATAAATTTAGCATCAACGTTTTTGGCTGGAAGTTGTTGTTTTGAAAATAACGGCAAAGCATAGAATGTTTTAAATAACTTATAAGGCTTTTCCCAGCATTTTGGTTTATATTATATTTCGCGCTTGTCATGTGCCATGGTGGTAATTAATCTTAATATCTTCCCACAAAGGGATCGACGGTTATTCGGGAGGAGCCCTTTCTCGAGGACGGGTTTTATTCAAGGAAATACGTTATGAGTATGTAGAATAATGAGATCAAAAAAAGGGAATGCAGAAGGATGTATCATTATTTACCTGTTGTAAAGAACAATGTCCGGTTTCCAGATGAGCTTTGGATCAATATTAATAAACTTTACCCCACCATAATCAGCTGGCTTCCACTTCAGAAAAGGATTTTCCCAACTCTGAAACGCAAAATAAACAACGTAGGAAATGTTTTGTTTTTGCTTTACTTTTTCCCTTACCTCTGACTTACAACCTCTTTTTCCGATCCCGCCACCACGTTCGAGTGATGTCACGAAAATGTAATGCCAAAATCCGGCACTCTGATTGGCCACTCTGATTTCAGACAGTGTCTGTATGAGGTTCATAAGTCAGAAGAGTTCAGAAAGATTTGTTTTAATAGCTCATGGCATTTCTTACATTTTATTGCAATTGCAGATAACAATATATGCTCCGAGAAAACAGATTTAACAGTGATTTACTCTTTTAATTCCCCACTTCACCATAACTAGCATATATATTTGCAGACCAAACCTTTCAAATTTGCTGCATTTTCTTTCACGTTTCAAGGCGTATATACTGATTTGACGTACAAGACCTCGAGTCTCTACGTGGCTCGGTGGTTACAGCATCTGACCGGTCGGGTACTGAGAATTTTTTTGAAGTCCTTCATCAGTTTACATGGATAAATGGGTTCTAATCGGTTGCAGGGGAAAGGGATTTCTGATCGAGATAATGTTCAACTGATCTACTTTCAGAATTGCTCTAATTTGCATCCGACTCTCAAAAATACGTACAGCATATTCCACGTATGAAGGGATAATCACAACATTTGATATTTAGAAGCCGTTCGTTATCATACCTGTCTGATCCAGACCTTGCTTGTCATGATCTGGCTTCGTCCGTTCTACAAAACAGACAGGTACAAGAAAAGAAAAGGTAAACTGAGATTATACAGTCCAACCCCTCTTTACGGACACCCACTTATCTCGATCCCATGTAGCGTCACTCCCATTGACCCACTTTATACCGCGGACATTTTACCTGCACATGCAGAGACAATGTTATACCATCTTCACATCATTAATGCGGACAAAATGGCTAATACACTGAAAGTTTTTTTCAAGTGCGCCACAGCAGTGAATATAAGAAAGTAATCATGTTATCACATTTATTGCTATTTTCTCTTGTGATTGTATATAACTCGCAAATGAGGCTTTCAAGATTTAAATCCCCTTGAAAGCTTTTAAATTTATTTCAATACGGTATTTTTGCGCTCGATCGTTTCTTTAATTGGTTATATGAAAAAAAAATAGTTACATGTTTTTGGAAACACAGTATTTGTAAATGCCTTAGAGGGGGTTACAAGTGGCCCTACACTGTATTTCCCTTTAGTAGCTTAGATAATATTATGTTATAAATTTTGCACTTACGAGTTCTACAAGCTGGCTAAACATCATGTCAAAGTTGACAGGTATCGGTTCGTCTTTGTCAATGACTGGTCTCACTTCCTTGCTGTAGTTTACGAACAGATCATGCATGAGACGGTGCTCTGGGTCAAGGTGTGGCTGACCTAAAAAAAAATCGGAGGGGTTGAGTTTATTCATTCTGGGACTATTTCATTCCGGGCCCCTCCTTATCATTCCGGTGACAACTTTATAAGCAATTCTGGTTCTACCGGTCAATTCATACATAACGAATTAAGTAATGCTCCACATAAGAAGAACTGTAAACTTTATTGTTCTGCAGCATTGGCTCTTTCCCACATTGAATATATTTGGTTTCAAGAATAGAGGAGGGGCTGATGGTTCATAATTATATTTCAGTATAAAAATAAAGAAAATCTATTTGCATCAAATAAATTTTAGGAAATGTTCGTGCTTAACCAATCAGAATAGCAGAAGACAATAGCTAATAATTTTGCTTCTTTGATGAAGTTCTCCAAATACAATATCTTTAAAAATTGCTTGTTGTGCGATTGGGTCTCATATTACCTAAAACCTTAAAAAAAAATGGGACAAAATGCACCTTGAACCTTAACTTTTATATATATTCAGTTGGGTTGGAAAAGAAAATTTATCCTCAAATTCGACGTTTAAGTTCGTAGCTTGACAACACTTTCGTGCTCTGTACGAATTGCGTGCCTATAAAGTTTTCAAATTCGACATGAAGTTTCCAGAGTTGCGGTCAACTGAACGACATTTTCGTGCTCTGTACGATTTGCGCACCTACAATTTCCAAAACATCAGCAAGAGTACCTGAGGAAACATACAAGTCATCCTGAGACTGATAAAAAAAAATACATAATATTGTAATTTCATAAAAATGTCATTCGTGACGCAACCCTTTTATTAAATGTCTATTTTGAAAAGTATTAAAAATCAGATAGTGCCACCCAGAAAGAACTGTTCAAAGTTTTTATTTCATTTGTCACAGTTTAGGATTTTATCCACAGTGAGACTTACTCAAAAGTTAGAAACACCCTGTACAGCATAATAAACAGCACGACAGGAACGTACTGCTCAATAGCTTTCATTTAAAGGGTCACACTTTAGGATTTCATCCACAGACTCAAAAGTTAGAAACAACTTATACAGCATAATAAACAGCACCACAGGAAAGTAGTGCTCAGTAACTTTCACTTGATTTGTCACAGTTTGGGACTCCCTACACAGCCTTAAAACCCTAGAACCCTGTAAAACATAATAAACCGAGGATCACAGGCATTTTAAATCTATCTAAGATAAAGGGGATAGCATCTAAAGAAACCACGGTGCTGCGTCGGCGGGGAAGGGCTTCATCAAATGACTTGATAAAGCAGTTTTCAATTGAGTGTCGAAAGTAATTACACAACTGCTTTGGTTTTGCATTGCCACGTTTTGTGATTGGCTAAAAAGTCTTGCGCCACTTTCTCGACCAATCAGAAGTAAAACCAAAACCAATCGTGACTTGCTCGCACGCGTTTTCCCGCGCTTGGCGTCGCCGACATGTAATTGCTTCGAGCTCTGATTGGTTCATTTGATTGTTTACGACTGCTGTGATTGGTCAATGTGATTACTTGACTTACTTTGGTTTTGGTTTTACGACACTCAATTGAAAACTGCTCTAAAGCCAAATTGGAACGGTTTCAAGCGCTGGCCCCTGTCAAATCCAGCTACTTGGCCAATCGACATTCTGAATATTGTTGTATGCTTTTTTTTTTTGTTTATTTGCTATTTTTTGCTTAACACAAAAAGCAGCATAAGAATACAAACGTTTGTCGACTTAACCACCTGTAGAGTGACTGTTCTGTACTGACAGTAGGTAGCCATTGTCAATAAAACACACATGAAAACATGGTTAAAAGCAATTTAGATACCTTCAACAAGTGTATAAAACTTAAAACGGCTAATGATAGAACAAACATCGTTTGCACACACAATCCAAAAAAAGAAAAAAAATACATCTTGCCACACAGACAGATCTAAAGAACAGCAGGCCTGAACGCGACCTTTTTATTCTGTTCAGTTGAAAATAACTCTGTTATATTATAGTAAATAAAATATTTTTCAACAACATAAGTCTTTAGAATGTTAAGAAAATAGAGCAAACATCGTTTGAACACATGATAAAAACATTGCCACACCTTGCCACACACAGAGAGTAAAACAGGCTAAGGGGAAATTTGTATGTTGTTAGTTGCCATGACGCACTGTTATTGTAAACAAAGTGTTCTTGAAGTTATTGACGTTTGTCTTCAATTAGAATGTCGTGTGCATCTTTCCAAAAACAAATACTGAGTCAATATCAGTGTGTGTAGCAAGGTGCATGTGTCATCTTTTTTATCGTGTTTAAAACTATATGTTCAAACGTACAAAAAGGAAAGCCGCGCACTGAGCTAAATAACAAAAACAAAACGCAAACAGCGCGTTATAAACATTTGTCTAAAATGCATTTCTTTCAGTTACTTGACGTTTCGTATGTACCACATACATCATCAGAAGTGATCGAACTAAATTTAAATGTATAAACTAAAGAACTGGAAAATGTTTATAATCGCTGTTTGCGTTTTGTTTTTGTTAAAACTAAAATGGCCCAAGAAAAAGAATTTTTATGAGCTAAATAACTTACTGTAGAAATCTTAGTTTTTGCATTTTTTTCAAATCAGAGTCAATTAGCCGGATAGGTTGTTTGTGCTCGCTCTAGCCTGCAAAGAAGGCGTATTTTGGGGGCGAACGAGCGCCGAGCTAAACAGAGGACTGATTAGGCGAGACAAAAGACGTGTCCAAGGTTACGCTGTGGGAGTCACGCTGGAAGGCCACACCCTTTCACTTCTCCCAGCCCCGGACGTTTTGCAAAAGTAAAATGACGAATAAACACAAACAAATTTTGAAATTCACACTCGCCCACCACAAAACGCCTGCACTGCAACTCTCTTTTCTCTTTTTTTTTTCTTTCGGAAATACGTCTTTCATTTTTCACGCTCGCTTGCTTCCTGCGGAGTTTTTGTTTTAAAAGGCATTTACCTCCTGAGAGGATCACAGTAGAAATTTACAAATCGTAGGTATGAAAAACAAATAGCACCGTAGGAAAGAACATTGCCTCAGCTTTTATTCGAATAATTACACTTAAGCATTGTATTTCATAAGCGTGTGTATTTTTTGAGTTTTTCTGCTCTGATCACCTTAGCTGTGCTTGGATGATACCCAAATTCTTGGAGAGCAGAAAATGGGAGTTCAGTAGTTTTCCGTTTGTAAACCTTATTACTGTTTAAAAGCACTAGAATGTATTGTTGCTGGACCTCTCACGGAGTCGCAATGACAATGTCATTTGCAGTTTGTATCCATAGCAGTATAACGACTATTGTATTATCACCTTGTAAAATTAGTAAGTGAGATCTACTTCATATATTTTTCTTGGAAAACTCAAAGGATTATTGAACGCTAATCTATTCCTTGTGTCTAATTAAGAACACACAACATTTTTCGACAGAGGGATATTCACAACAGAGGGATATTCACGCGACAAAGTTTTCCTGGCAAGTTCACTTGCTCGTATGAAGAGGGTGAATATTTTTTTCCTTGACGATTTATCCTTGACAAGTTAGGCATTCTTGTTAAGTTTCCGCTAACAGACAGCTAGTTTTCTTACATTCTCATGACAAACAAAGTGACTTGACAAAGAAAAAAAATGGCTTTACACTGAACTGGAAAACTTGTTTATGAATCCAGCATCATGCGTTTAGTTGTTATAGCCGATGAATTAAAGTGACTCTGAACTAAATTATTACGTTCTTATAATTAGCAAGTGAGGGAAAAAATAGGCAGTGGTGAAGGTACAACTCAATGCTATTTTGAGAATATGACGTCTTTAAACATGGCGGTTCGAATGTTCTAGGCTTATTCTCCCACTTAACGAAAATAGAAAATTATTTTATAACAGCTAGTGAATCGTTGTGATGAACAATATGGCAGCAGTTTACAGTTTACTAGTTCTGTTGTGTCGATTGAAGGCTTGTACCGAGAGATAGAGAGTCCGTAATAGCGGGAGTTGTTTTTATTCTCTCGAAATTCAGCCAGCCCTGTCCGTAATAACAGGTCTTCAGTTATTGCGAGGGTTCATGAAGTCGGGAGCTGACTGTAGATACGTTGTCAGTAGTGATTCATGAAATTCTGTTACTGCATGTAATACAGACATCTTAGTACGTTATCTTAATTCGTTATAGTTTGCAAGGAACTTGTTGAATCACTTCATGATTTGCTGTGAATGCATGACAGATAACATAATTATACCATCTGGCCTACACCAAAGGATTAATTAATTTTTGTAATTTAAAGAATTTATGTAAAGAAATTCATAGAACTATAACTCTTGCATTTACTGTCTCTGTGTTTCTGGTGCTGGTTACAAGCCAGAAACAACGGAAGATAGCAGTTGAAATTCAAAACAATCCGTTTAATTAATAGGCTAAAAGGTAAACAATCTTAGACAAGAACGGTAAAAATAATCGGTGTTCTACAGGCGGGAATATATGTGCTTACCAAGGCAGAATTTGTGACATACCACGAAGGCCAATGAGTATAGTAATCCACGAGAAATCATATCTATATCGCAAGAACAGAGCATAAAATGTCAAACTAAGACGACACGCATCACATACACAAAAACAACTTCACTTCTGCATTAAAATGACACTTAACTCACTTTGGACGATTGTTCTTTTTCAGCACCCTGCTATCAGCGGGTCGAACTTGCTTCAACCAATAAACAGCTTTGTGTCAGAATCTTTAAACCTTTGATCCAAATTTGCCTTTGTTCCATCGCAAACAATAACTCTTTGGCACCCTTTTGTGTTTTTGTTTCTCTCAGCTACAGTCTTACAATAGGTTCGACGCTCAAGAAGTGAACGTTAATTAATTTATCGGCGTAGTTTTGCATTCATCCTTGCCCCGCCAAGATGAAGGACAATCAATCACGTTGTGGGAAAACAAAAGGCAAAACAGGCTGAAGTTGTTTTGACGAATCACTGTAAATTTAGATTTGTATCCGAAAATATCAAGAGTTCAAGGTTTTAACTGAGTAGACGAAACGAGCAGAAAGTTAGAAAACATAACGACAAGAACATATACATACATAAATATTATTAAATTATTGAAAAGTGTTCGGACTGTCTTCCGGCAACCATCGAACGTGTTCGAGCATTATCGGAAATCTTCGTAGAAGGTTAAATTCTTCTAAACACCTTGGAAGACCTTCGGGAATCTTCGGTTATGGGCGATTTGTTCTTCAAATAAGTTTATAGTTTTTATTAGTTGTATGACATGCAAGAGACCTAGAGAAGTTCAGGTGTGCAAGAAAGTATACAACTAAATAATATTGGAAAAAAGATTCTACAAATGAAGTCGAAGGATTACAAGTTAAGGATGAGAGTGGATTACAGTTCGTCAACTTTGAGTTCGTGACAGGCAGTCAAGAAATCAAAATAGCCATTCCGTCTTAGTTCATATTTCTTGTTCATCACTTTAAATAAATGTTGTTGTTCTCCTGACTAAAATCATGAAAACAGGAAATATCAGACGGGACCGTGGCTGCCCCAATAACGTTAAAACAAGAATGTGAAACAAAACTGATGTAACATTATCTTTTTTAATAAAAATACACAAGCTATACTGATCTTAATTTTCAAAAAACAACATGCAGTGCCGATAAAAGACACCATTGTCATTAAAAGATGGTATATGATGAACCTTTAGATGTTTTGTGGGGGCGGGGGTGGGGGGGGGGGGGGGGGGGGGGGGAGATTTGGAAAAAAAAAACTATCTTGCAACTCGCCGTGACTCGAGGCTTTGCTTTTTAGCAGAATTTCCTGCAGTAAACAGCTAAAGGAAAAAAATTTCGAACATAGACAAAATCACTCATCCCCTCCCCCCTCAGAAGTCTTACGGTTCGGTTCGCCCCATTAAGTTATAGTTTTTCCGTAAATCCTAAGTTTGCAGTCTTGCTATTGCAGCGATAGCCAATTATGTTCTAAGTACTGCTAAGGGCTTGTTATCATGTTTCTACATTGGTTTGTACTAACAATCGCTGCGTAAAATTTGGAATTTTGGGGGTTTACATCAGAAAGACTCCCTTTAATATCTCCTGCCTCAAAGGGTTTTTTTCTAACATTTTCTGTTTTTGCCCAAACAGGGCATAGTCTTTAGTCTGAAAAGGGTGTGGCTGGTCTACTGGTCTGAAATTAGAGCATAAAAATATAATATGCAGTCTGAATGAGGCCTTATTTTAATTTATTCTCATGCTTGTAAATGGAGGCGGTTTCATGTAGCTAGTTGGGAATCATAAAATAGAAAGCCAGCGTTGATCCTAATATGGTAATTGCTGTGATCCAAAAGAAAGCAATGTCTAGCACTGCGGCTGCGTGATGCCAGTCATTGACCTTTGCATCTGACTCCTGTGTGTCCTTCAAATGAGCAACGATGGCGCGCATGCCATAAACGATTTCCTCCATGCGCTCGTCGGAAGGCGTTATCGAGATATTTGAAAGAGAGGTGTGAAAGCATTTGCTGTCCCTTGGTGAAAGGATTTCTGTCTCTCCTTTCTTAGGGCTCGTGATCTTTGGCATGGAAACAACAAGATGATTTTGACTGCGGTGGATTTCGTACGGAGCGCCTTGCACCTTAGTCGCGTACAAATGCTTGTTCTTGTCTTCTTGCTTCATCTTGTTTCGCTCGTCGGACGGTAAGGCCAGCAGCATGGGTCCTAGAATATCAAAGATCAGCTTTCGGAACCAGTTTGACATTTTTCTTTCCGGATCGCGGTGATACACTCTCAAGATCGAACAAGTGACGACCAGGGCCACTGTTACTTGCACCAGGACTGTAACGGAATACTTGCCAATCAGAGGTGTCACCTCTGAAGTCCTCGGCACATTGTCTGTAAACACCATCATGAACACTGTTAGACCCAGTAGTATCGTTATGACGAGTCCCATCCGCTCACCGGACTCTGGTGGTAGGTAGAATGAGAAGACAGTCAAGACAGCGAGGACAATGCACGGAACAATTAGGTTCATCATGTAGAAGAGAACCCTCCGCTTCACGTGGATTGTGTACGTGATGTCGATGAAGGGGTGCGGGCAGCAACTGTAGGTCACCTCATTCCGTTTTAGAGGGGCGTCCAATAATTCCCATTCGCCGCTTTCGGTGTATTTGCTGAGGTCCGCAGAAGCACGCTTATTGGTGAGGTTGAGCTTGTTACCTATGAAGAAAACAAAACAACAACGTATTAGTTTCGTTGTCACGGATATATATCGTTTTAATTTTGTGATTTCTTTCATTAGTTCCTCCGCATTGTAAGGCTTACATGAACGTTATCTAAAACTGTTACGAAGCAGAAAGCTCAGCATCTCTGGTCTAGGCCCTTCCCGATTATGCTAGCATTTTTATGGGCATTATTTTGGTTAAACAAGCATTTTTTTACATTTTTTCTGTAAAAAAGAATTGCATTATTAAGCCTTTTGCATAACTTTGATCTAGATTTCAGCACTCAAAAGATTTTAAATGCTAAATTTTAGAATTCAAAAGTATTGTGATGATTTGCTTTTGTGTTTGAGAGAAGGATTTGTGTAACTGAATTATGAACTGAATAATAATAATTTTTTTGCTTCAAAAACGGAAGGGGATATTAGAGGGGGAGGCTTATTTGACAAGGGGCTTCATAGAGGATTTACAGTAGGTACAAAAAAGAATCTCTCACCTGTATAAGTCCAGGAACCAAATACCAAAGAGCATTTTTGATCATCAAATGGGAAATAACTGATGTCAATTTTACAGATGCTGTGTATTTCTGTTGGAGCAAACCACTCTGTATAACCATCGTACTTTAGAACTGCCTTGGTGTCAAAATTGTATATCGCACCCGTTTCACCAAAACCAATGCTTAGAAGAAAAATAAAGCATGAGCAATTTTATTTTCGAGAAACCTCATTGCCTGCATAATTATAAGGATCAATCTTATGGCGATATCAACGTCAGTGTTATGCCTCCGCTAGTGAATACCAGGTGAGTGAGCAAGTGAGTGAGTAACTGAGTGAGCGAATGATTGAGTGAGTGATTGAGTGAGTAAGTAAGTAAGGGAGGAAAGAGGGAAGAAAGTAGGTACTAGTTTTCAAGTGTCCAAGTTCTATGTGTTCATGCGTAAACAAAATTTGGCAAAGTCTTTTCCTGTCAAGTTTTCTTGTTAAAAAATTGGCATATTACCTTTTCAGTGGACAAAGAGACTTGTCAAGGAAAAGACTTGTTAAGTAACGAGCCTTGCTTGTGTGCATGAATACCAAGCTTTCCCTGAAATTTATTTTTGGAAAGAAACAGACGCGAAGTTTACTTCCTCTTCCCCTTCCCCTACCCTCCCGTACCTCCTCCCCACCCTCCCCTCCTCATTCGCCCTTCGGCCTCACACCCTAGGCCACGTCTTTTGACTCACTTAATCCAGCGCTCGTTCGCCCCCGAAATACGCATGCTCTGTAGGTTGAATGTAGTTCAGCAGCACTTACTTGTTGTAGAGGATAATGTCTGGTTTCCAAATTAGTTTTGGGTTAATGTTGATGAATTCTATTCCACCATAGTTATCAGGGTCCCACTTTAGAAATGGGTTGGTCCACATCTACACGTTGGAAGAAAAACATGCAAAAACGCAGTTAAAACCTTTAAGTATGGTACTCACATAACAATAACAACAACAACAACAACAACAATAACAGCAACAACAACGTGGTACAGTGGTAGTATTGATCCCTCAAAGTGTAAGCTAGTACTGAAAATTACTAGAAACTGTTGCGAGCCACCTTAAGGTAATACCTTCGTAATTTAGTGTCTTCGGCATAAGACATCGAGTGAAAGTTTTTTTTCATGTTTGTTTTGAAAGCTGCCTTATCTAGCAGTTTCACTGATAGTGGGATAACGTTTCATATCTGTACGCAAATTCCTAAGAATGATTTCCTTAGTAACTTGATTCAGTTTTAATACTGAAATCGTATTTAGCACTAAATGAGTTGCAAGCTTAGTCAGGGCCGTAGCCAGTATGAGGCAAACCGAGGCACTTGCCTCAGTCATGATCCCAGTGTTTTGTTTAAACGTAGTCATCATAAAGACCCTAAATAGCTAGACGGGGAATTTAACCATGGATATTGCCTCAGTCTTTATTTTTTTATGGCTACGGCCCTGTTAGTGGTTATAGTGTAGCGTAACTTTCGTGAAACAATACCGCAATATTTTACTAACCATGGTGCTCTCCAGTTTTGCTTTGCTTTAATTTACGAATGTTTTAAACGAAAGGTTCATCGCGACATAAGAGTTTTGGCTTCACCGAGGCTAGCCAGACATTTTATTTAAGTGGTCAGGTGTGTGATTTGTAGGGATCACGAGAATTAAGAAAAGTACCTTGCTTACTATATCCAATGTTACATACTGTTCTTAATAATGATTTTTACTTACTTGTCTAAGCCACACCTTACTGGAAAGTATTTGATTTTTGCTGTCCTGTGGAAAAGAAAAGTACTTAGATAATGGTACCATCACCGGGTATTTGATGAATGAAGAAAACAAAGAAAATAAATTCGACTTGAGTACTTGGGTAAGGCGAAAGCACAAAACGGCTTGATGGTGCAACTTGACAACGTTCGGCCTTCATCGGGTAAAAACATAAGATCAAGCTTTCTCAGACCATCGGAGCTTGCGTTCTGTGACAAGAATTATATTTTACCTTCATTTTACTCAGTGTTTTTCATAGAGTTAACTCCTAGTAAAGTGAAATAGTCTGTAGTTATTTCAACTTCAAAAAGGAGCTACTTTGACTACCCAAAGACATAAGTAGAGTTCATTACTTCCATAAAGAGTGAACTAACTGCAACTCAAAACACGAGTATTATTTTGAACCAAAAATTTTAAAAATAATGGCGGAGCACTTGCCGGGCCGAAGGCCCGGCTGCGCAGCACCATACTCATAGAACCTATGTCCGTCATTTTTCATGGTCATGGCTAGCGGAATGTTTCGCGGGCGCGTCTCCGTGACATGTGCCAGCGTGTCGGTCGCGCAAGGCAAACTCGCGGGATCGTATGACGTCGCAAAACATGCGCGTATGACGCCACATGCACGGCTACACAGCCGTCAGCTCGGTAAACACCTTTTAAAGTTTTAAAAAAGTTGGATCTTTCGCAGTGTTTAGCGGAGCAGTAAAGTTGTTACTTCCCTGCATTTTTTCGCGGTTTGCTACTCAAGACAGGGATACTAATTAAGGGATACTCAGAAGCCGCTTTAGTGGAAAAAGAACTTTCGGGGATACAATCTTGCTTCGGGAACCCTCGTACGTTTTATCAATGCAGGAGCAATGCGGGTGATGCCTTGTTTTTATAACGGATTTCACAACCGAAGAAGCGGAGTTTCCAAGCAGTCCAGTGCTTTAAAGGTAAAATAAATCACATTTTTCGATGGGAATTTATGTTGATATCAAGTTTTGATTGACTTTTCCTTTGTGTTCTCTTAAGGTTTGGAGACATGTTTATGAAACGTTCAAATTAAGTCCTGTTGTTATCTTGAATTTCAACGAGGACAGCTCTGCCTTGATGCGCTATGAATGGTACGTGTTCTGCTTTTAAACATAAATTAGTGGAGATTTGAATAAAATTTTTCGAAAGAAGATTGTGTTGTCCGTTTTTATGTCTTTGTTCATTCATTACATAGATTAAAAAGCGATTTTATGTAAACAAAACAAGACTTAGATTTTCTGTCTTCACTCGCGTCGCCTTATACAAATATGTTTGTGTATTTTTGCAATTTTGATTTCCAAATCAGTTTCTCGGGCAATTTTTGACAAACAAAAACTGTATTTTATTCGGGAAGTAGTCATACTAGTTATTCTAGACAGAGAAAAGTTGTTTTTGTGAACTTTTGTACGGTCTAAGTGTACTGTGCAGACGGTCGGGTAATACTGTGTTTGAGAATTGCTAAAATTGAAAATAGCCCGTTCGTCAATCTTAATTCTTGTGCTTCCAACCTTTCACCTTAGTTAAGTTTCACCTTAGTTAAGCTTGTTCAAAGTGCTACGCTGTTAGGCTTGGCCTATCTATATATATTAGTTTACGTATTTTCGTTACCAAAGAGATAAGTTGGCTGTACGCCAAATCAAACTTGACTTCAATCGCTACTGATTTGTTCACCACGGGCAGGGCTTGTGCGCTGTAGCCAGTGAACAAATCGTTGATCAACTTGTGCTCGTAATCATCACGGTGTGAGCCTGGTAAATAAAGAAATACGAAAGCATATTATGAGGAACATTCTCTTGTCGAAAGCTCATGACTATAGTAATTGGACTGAGTGGAGTACAATTCAGGGAGTTATCGGGCGTAGCGCGTAGCGCGAGGACGATTACCCCTGAATTTTACGACACGAAGTTCAATTGCTAATTACTCGCATCAATAACAAAATTCGAGAATAAAAAGCTATGAAGACTCTTTTGTACTCAAAATGTCTAGGATATTTTCTATCAGTTTAAAAATAGGAGGAAAACAGCTAAAAAGAACCCATTTTAGTGCAACTGATTGACGCGCGTGAAACGTAGGTGTCCAATTACAGCTGTCCAATGATAAAAAGTTGTAACTGTATAGCTGTAATTAAAAACCACGTGACCGCGCTAATTTTGTAGGAAAATAGGCGCGCGGAGGACCAATCACAATCGAGAATTTTGTTATTGATACGATTAACCTACTAAGAGGGACGTAGTGGTGCTGCGCCCACGCTGAGTTTGAACGTTTATAACTTCAAAAACATTTAACCAATACCCACAAAAAAGTGACTGTTTTTAGAAATTTATCTGGAAACATTTTTGATGTGACAGATTTTTGTTCATGTTACCCAAATTTAGTGTTCGTTGTCTGTATAACAGAGGATATGTACTGTAAAGGTTATTTTTCTAAAAAGGATCAGTTTGCAGTAGTTTGCAGTTTCGTTTGTTTAATAAAAGCCAATAAAGCAGTACTTTCTGTTAATACTTTTTTCAATGCAATTTTTAATTCAGCCACATTAATCTCTGGTTTGTAGCGATTACTGGGCCCACATTTCAGACCACACGCGCGAAGCTTGCTTCTCGATCTCGCGTCGCTCACACGCGTGGAAGGTCCTGACCCAGCAGAAGGCGTGAGTCTGTTTTCAGCTAATACTGTATTTCTAATGAACTAGTTGGTAACACTTGCAAGGTTTCAATAATTAGCGTGGAGTATATTAAAGAGGCTGGTTTAAATAGCAAAACAAATAAGCAATAAAACCATACAATCTAGATCTTGAGGGGCCATTTTTGAATGGAGTGCTCCTGAACAATGAATGACGTGAGTGCTTCCCGCTCTGAGTGTGATAAACTCGCTGTGAGCTTTGAGGGGCCTCGCAACACATCATCATGTCCTGATAGTTTGGTCAATTAACAATGTAAAATTCTAGCTTCTATCGCAAGCTACTCTAATATGGGTATGATAACCAACAAAAACAAGTTGACCGTTAAACGCAGTTGAACAAATAATAGTCATTAGCGGTGAGGGCGGCATATATATTCAACAAAATTAAAACAGCCTTAAGTGCCAAAAATTGATGAAGCGTTCACGATGGTATCTGTTACAAATAAAAACACTATGTTTATGTTGTCGATAACAAGAAGTTTATTTGGCACTTTTCATCGTCTTTCTGGAGCGATATAGTTTAGCCGGAATGCTCATGTTTTGTCATTGTATTTGCCATTTTGCCAATTAATTACTCAACGACGACACAAAGTATACCTGAAGCGTGTAACAAGAAAGCTATGTTATAAATTTATCATGGTTATGACAATTAGCTTTAAAGAAATAAGTTAGAAAGCTTATCATTGCGTTGAAAGATAAGTTGTGGCTGTATTGGACAATCTTTTAAAGCCAAGGAAGTTCAGCAAAAAGTGATTTCCGTATGGATCGGATTAGGCAAGTACTATGCATTTTATGTTCGAGATAAAAATGTCTGTTAGTTGTTATGTCTTGTTTATCCGAGCTAAACAAAACATTACAACTAAGCAAAATGTTATATATTGGCCATATAACACTGTTAGAATGCACAATATAAGGCGATAATAAAAAACAGCGCATCAATTGTGAATAATGCTCTAATCATCACTACAAGCATGGCGAACCGCAAAATTAATATCCAAAGACCGCGAACAAGCTGAAATTGAATTGAGCAGTTTAGTTCATAGTTATTAGTTTACCTTGTGATGTTACAAATCCAAGGAGTGCTAGAAGTGTACCAAGGACCACAAAACATCGTCTCGAGGAGTGAGTATTCATAACAAGCCAACAGTCATACACGCAGTTATTTGCTCTCAGTCCACTGCAGTGACGTTCATCTAATGGTTCCACGTTTGAGAGCAAAAGTTCACATTCTTTTGTATGCAAATACACTCTCTGAAAACGGCAGGAGATGCAGTGCAGATTATTTTGCGGTCAGCAGGGATGTATCATTGTATCATACCTTTTAGCTTACACACAAAGAGATAAATTGACGGAAAACGGCGCATCGAAAAACACCAACGTTTGTTATCCAACAGTGTTTCATCGTTTATGTAAAATCGACTTTATTGTTTTATCCATGATTTCGGTTGTTTATTCAGACCTATTGGATTTTTCTATTGTCGTTGGCGTTTGCTTGGTTACGATATAAGTCAACGAATTATATTTAGCTGTTTATTACACCTGACAAAAATGATTCTTGTCAAAGGGCATGGCATAGGCTGGACAAAAGACCTTCAACAGTCTACATCTACCGCTTTCCCTTTTTGTTGCCGATTCAGTCAACAAGCCTTCATGTTGCTTTCTGCTGAGTGAGCTACCGCTTTATAACAGATTACAGTGTACTCTGTGAAAATCTCCCCAGGGAAAAGAAAGACTTGTTTGTGTAACAAACAACGCATTATCGATGCCCTTAATTTCACACGTACGCGTGAGGGTTATAATTGAACGGATTCTTTTCTAAGATTAAATCGGTTAAGTGTATATAATTGCGATCGATGGAATGAATGTCTCCATTGTTCATGCAGATTGTTCAGTCTTGGCCTCCGTTCAGAAGAATCATTCGGCCAAGAGATAAATGAGTTTACAATTCACCTTGCATTATGATCGCATCATTGGTCTGCCATTCGTTTGGCTTTTTATTTTATCATAATAAAGAATTACTTCAATTTTCTTCATTTAGTTTAAGGTTGTTTTCGTAAACAAAGGACTGGAGGATTCAAAAAGTTTATGCTAGTAGTCTCATGCGCATAGTTAGCTGAATTAGCAGTTGTGAAAAGAGAAATGGAGTAAATGGTGCCATAATTAAACTTCCCACTCAGTCTCTGAGGCAAAACGTGCTTGTATAAAGTCATGTGATCTAGATCTAACTTTTGAGTATGTAGATAAAATCCTGAATTGTGACGATTGAAATGAAAGCTATTAAGCAGTACTTTCTGGTGGTGGTTCTAACTTTTGAGTCTGTGGATAATATCCTAAAGTGTTTGAAATAAAAGCTAATTAACAGTACTTTCCTGTGGTACTGTTTATTATACTGTACAAGGTGGTTCTAACTTTTGAGTCTGTGAATGAAATCCTAAAGTGCGACTATTCAAGTGAAAGCTATTGAGTAGTACCTTCCTGTGGTAGTGTTTATTATGCTGTGCAAGGTGGTTCTAGCTTTTGAGTCTGTAGATGAAATCCTAAAGTGTGACCATTCAAATGAAAGCTACTGAGCAGTACTTTCCTGTGGTACTGTTTATTATGCTGTACAAGGTGGTTCTAACTTTTGAGTCTGTGGATAACAACCTAAAGTGTGACCGATTCAAATAAAAGCTAATGAGCAGTACTTCCCTGTGGTACTGTTTATTATACTGTACAAGGTGGTTCTAACTTTTGAGTCTGTGGATGAAATCCTAAAGTTTGACCATTCAAGTGAAAGCTATTGAGTAGTACCTTCCTGTGGTACTGTTTATTATGCTGTACAAGGTGGTTCCAGCTTTCGAGTCTGTAGAGTGTGACATGACCATTCAAATGAAAGCTACACAGCAATACCTCCTTGTTGTGCTATTTGTTTTTCAACTGAAGTTTGAATTTGTGTTAATTTAGTGTAAAAAAGGAGTTTTAAAAACATACTGAATTCGTTTAAGCCCCGGTAACTGTACAATTATAACTTACCGGTGTCTTCTATCCACTCTTAATCTTCTCGACGTCCGTTTTGTATTGTTTCTTTAGAAGCTTCCAGAAAGTTGACTTATCTTGAAAACATCTTTCTTTAGACGTCACAAGATACTTTTGTGCTATTTACTGTATCAGTGACATCCAATTAATTAAAACTGGATGTCAAGAGTTTGCCACACTTTTGTCACGTTTCAGTTTATTTAACTTGATATAATTAATCCCAAAAATATCGCTCAAAACAGGTTTTTTGACTTAACCCTTAACGTTTATAACTCATAGAAGCATTTAACCAATGCCCACCAAAGTTCATGACTTTTTAAAACTTTATCTGGGAACATGTTTTAATAAGACTGATTATATTTTCATGTATTTTGACAAGCATGCTAACCCAAATTTTGAATGATTTTCTGCTTATATTAACGTTTCAACCACAGGCACCCCAAGCTCTGTGTGAGAGTCAGTTACGTGTGGTACCGTATTTCGTAAATAAACATGGCTACAAATATAAGGATTTGTATGGGAATCCCAATAATAGATTCAAGAAGATATTTATACGCAAAATTTTTCAATAAAAAAGCCTTACCTCATTTTCACCATGGTGTGTTGAAATCGCTTAAATCGCATTCAATCTGGAAAATAACCACACAGGAAGCAAGCAACACACCATGAAAATAAGGTAAGGCTTTTTTATTGAGAAATTTTGCGTATAATTATCATATTTGCAGTCATGTTTATATCACGAAATACGGCACCACACGTAAATGACTCTCACACTGAGCTTGGGGTGCCTGTGTTTCAAACTTGTTGTTCCCAGCATTTTCCATCACTAATAATATACATGAAAAAAATTACTTAATTCTGATTGGCTAAGAGCAGTGCAGTTCAAGTGTAACACCAGTGTATATTACAAATCCAAAAAAAAAAAATGTTTTGCAAAAATGTTTTGCAAAAAAAAATTCCCAAAAAAAATTTTGCCAAAAAAATTGAGCTTTTTCAGGAGCTTAGCTTTTTGAAAAACTCACTCGTGCAAATTAATCCCAAATTGAACTCGAAACTGTATACTTATAATTTGATGGATCAATGCTGCAATACTTTATCGGCTAATGCTACAATAATGGTATCAAAGAAATGCCCAGTCATTTCCGAACGAGTTATGGTTATTGTAGTGACATAACAGGTTACCATGGTAACATTATAACCATTAATTAAAGATACCCTCAAATTTACAATTAAAAAACGAATTATCGAATTGCAATTATGATGTTAAGATACAACTTTTGGCAAAGGTAAAAAACATTGCAATGGGTTCAGAGCCACCTTAACTGTTAGAAACGTTAAGGTGGCTCTGAACCCCTTCTCAAAAAAGTTTTAAGACTTTGCAAAAAGTTGTATTTTTACATGCTAATTACGTAATTATACATTTCGATAATAAAAAAAGGGGGTCATTGAGCTCGTTTTTCAGTTAAGGCTGTCTTTAACCCTTTCATTCCCAGAGTCAATTATAGAGACATGTAGTGAAGTTCTAACTTTTGAGTCTGTAGATGAAATCCTATGGTGTGACCATTCAAATGAAACCTATAATATAAAATATTTTGCAAAATTAAATTTAGAATTTTTCTTGAATTTTGAGTTTTGGCACCCTTGAAAGTTAAATGGTTAACAAGTTATACTGTTAAAATGGACATGTTACGTCATGGCAATGACCTAAACTTGTTCAACAACTGGGTATTTGTTTGATACCATTATTGTAACACTAACTGATAAAGAATGGTATTATTGAGATCATATTATTATAAGGATAATTTTACCATAATGTTTTTCTTTTGATTTTGATGAATTTTGACTCAATTTGGTGCTCAATCTTAGATGGCCGCCTTCATAATGACAACGCAATTTCCACGTCATATGGCGTCATCACGTCATGTAACCTACCTTAACTTAGACAGTTTTAGACATACTTCTGTAACCGTCCAAATTTTATAGCAATAGATTTAATATTCTTGAAATTACAGAGGGTGAGTTGGAGGGGGGATTGGGGGACGTAATTTCCACGTTATTTGATGTCAATGTCCCATTGTTTGGACCACAAAGGAAACAGTTGAACATACCGATACACCATATACCCTCCCGAGGAACTACAAGAACCCGTGGCTAAGTAGGATTGAAGGACTTCTATGTGATGTCACCTTTATAAAATAGAAAGATCAGAGGCACAAAGAAGTCAGTGTTATTATTCAATTAAAAAATTAGCAAGTGAGGAACTAACTTTCATGTGTTTATTCTGAACCTTGTGACATACAATCATGAACTATGTTAGTATAGTATGGGACAATGTTAGCCTGCGTAGCTGACGGATTTTTGCGCGCCAACAAAGAAAACGCCAGTTACACAGACTAGGACAATGTAAACACTATACACCGTGAAACATTCATAAAAGACTATGTGCTCATAGTCTTTTTTTCACTAGTCCACTGCATGCCTGATGGGTCCCTATTGTTTGTTAGGTTTCCCTAGCTGTTCATGGGAAACCATTTATACATCTGGGTGAAGTGAGACAATTCGCCCTGCACATCAAAAACATTCTTGAATTTGTTTTTCAAAATTCATTTGCGCTGCTTAATAAACATCTAAAAACGAGACAAATTCTCCAATTTGAAGGTCATGAGATATTTAGGAGTGAATTTTGACAATTTTACCGGAGGACGTCTACATGAACAACAGGCAACGCAGTTCCCGTCTTCCATACAAATATCTGTAAAGTTTCGAAAATAATGACTTGTAACTTTGCACCAAAACAGCGTTTTACCCTTAAATTTGGAGAAGAAACTGGTTTTCAAGGTGTTCTAACAGCAGCATAAGCGGCATTGGAGATAGACAACTACTAGGAAAACGGATACCGCTTGTAAATAAAACCGTGATAAGGGTGAATGCAGAGCAAGCTTTCTTGCCAACATAGCTAAGAAAAAAACCGTTTCACTACAAGAGTCAAACGTTTTGTCGTACACGCGGTTCTATTCAGTTCAGTTTAACAGCGGTCAAACGTAACCCGCGTGCGCAGTTCCTGCCGAAATTATACAAACAAAATAATATTCCATCTTAAACGTAAAACGCAAAGCCGTTCCTGAAAACTTAAGCTTTTTACGTTTTCGTAAAGTTAGTAACTGTTAACCGCAAGTTTTATCTGCTTGAAATTTGGCTTGACACTGTCAGATTTCTTCTAACATTTTCTTACGTACAAGTTTGAGTCCGTTATTCCGTAAACACTTACAATTTTCAAGGAATAATGTAAACCAGAAGTGGCATCGACTTTTGCGTTTGACCGCTGTCGATATATCCTAATCCTATACATGCAAATAAAAGCTCTATAGTGCCACTTTTCGATGGTGCTGTTTGATTTCTAGTATTTTAGAATTGAGATAAATTTTGAGATTTTTCCCCAGTCGAATTTTGTTTTCGTTTGCTCTAGGTTAGCTTGAACTGGGATTAAACTAGAATTTTAATTCTAGTTAAGTAAGCTAGCCTAGAGCGTTAGCCAGTTCAAGCTAGCCTAGAGCGTTAGCGAGAGTTATAGATCAGAATACGCTATTTTCATGAGTCTATCGTATACTATTATATAGACTGGTCTTAAAATGGAGTAAAACAGCTAAGAAAAATCGTTATTCGAAACTGACGATGACACTGAGGAAAATAGAGAAAACAAACCGTCTTTTCTTGGCTAGCAAAAGTACAATTAAAAATACTGTTAGTAGTAAAATCCGACAAAATACCCTGTTTTGTACGAGTCTATGATTGTCTGTTATAAAATATAGTAAAAGAGCTAAGACAAATCACTGATGTTTGAAATGAAAACAATGACAAATATGGAGAAAACCGTCTTCTTTACTAGCTAGTACGATTACAAATACTGTACTAACGTCTGAAAAATAGCGTTATAAATTATTTTTAAGTTTTCCAAAATTGTCTAACCATTCCTTAAGCTTTCATCCTTGGCGGATTATAACTGAAAAATACTGATCATGATCTATTGTAAAGAAGGCCCGGTGGGGGGGGGGGGGGGGGGACTCCCATATAACGAAATGACGAGGGGTGCTCGTCGTACCTTTTAGGAGTCAAAATTTGGAGATTGGTACCGCTTAGGGTACTAAAATTTAAAACGACCACCATTAGAATTATCGCGGTACCTTTTAGGGTATGAGCCGAAATAATATGACAGAATATGACATGTGTTGTTTAAGAATTGGTACCTCTTAGGGGTAAAAATTATTTTGAGCCACGCCCATCAAACGAGATTCTGGTACCTTTTAGGGTGTTTTTCGAAACTTTCCGACGAGCACCCCCGTCATTTATATATGGAAGTCCCCCCGGAAAAAAGGGTCCAGTTAACTCAAATTACTGAAGAAATAGGTGTGATTCTCTTTAAATCACACGTGATATATGTACGCCAGAAAATGACATGTTCAACAAACAACATGACAAAGCACTATTAAAAAATTCCTTGAATTTGGCCCATTCAACAAAGTTTGTTGACCCTGTTCAGATAATGTATAAATGTTTAATATAATAGTAATATTACTATGGTAATATTCACCCTCACATAGATAAAATGAAGCTACAACAAGTCGCAAAAAGAGATGAGACACTCTGCATCAAAGTGGTAATTTTACAAATTTCATCTGAATGTCGGCGTTACATTCAATCCATAAGCAAAGCAACTTTGAAAGGGAGGGGGGGGGGGGGTATTCGGAATCAAAACCAATTATTTACTTTTGGAATATTTGTATGTTTTTCAAGTTAAGGAAAAGGCACTTTTTGGCAGCATGTTCCAACCATTTTACAACTGGTTGTAGACTAAGATAAAGTAATGTTATCCTTATTCAGAGGACGTCACGTGATCTGAAATGGAAAATTTCCACAGCTGGTACGTGTTTGCTGGTTGTTGTCTTTTGTCATTTTCCCGCCACTGATGACATGCACTACAAGCATTACATGCATCTCTTTTTAACTGACTTTACTGGCTCTTAATGCCAGGTTTAAATTACTAGCGTAACCCATGAAAGGTTACACAGATGTTCGCAATTTTTAGATACTCTTACTTGGTTATTTACCACATTGGGTAACCAAAGAGTAGCACTATTTAGCACATATTCAGAGGACAAGCACTGTCATTCCCATCTAGTGACTACAACGATGCCATATTTGGCTTTTAGTTCTCAAAGCCGGGCAGTGTCTTGTTCAGACATACAAAATTCAGCCGAGACTGACCGGTTTACCGCTCGGATCACGGAATGGAAGTGTAAAATATGGACGTTGAAACAACAAAAGCAACCACCAAGATCCAGAAGAAGAAAGCATCAAGTACTTGCGCCGCAAAATGCCAGTCATTTTTGTTGCACTCGTTTGTTTTTATGTCTTTTAAGTGATCGAGAATGACTTTCATACCGCGTGTGATTTCATCCAGTTTTTCAAACGAGGGGCACTTGAGTGTATCCGAGTGCCTTGAAATTTGCGAACTGACTTCGGTGAGTTCATCTCCTCCTTTGCTTTCAAGTTCCATTTTACAGCAGTTAGAGTCTTTAGCAAAATTCCCGAACAACTTGCTCACGTACAGGTTACTGCGTCGATGGTTGTTCTTCGTTCGCTCAAGGCGGTGCATTTTATGATAGTCCTGATCCTGCTGCACTGCGGGAACCGCTTTCATCATGAAGACTGGGGCGAGAATCTTGTAGGTTATGTAGCGATACCACAGTGGCATAGCTTTGGCAGGATTCTTGTGGTAAACTCTCACAACGAAACACGTGATCAGCAGCGAGAACGATACCTCACACATGACAGTGAATGCGTACTTCACGATCAGCGGAATGACTTCTGAAGTTCGCGGCACGTTTTCGGTAAAAACCAACATGAAAACTGTCAGACCAAGAAGGATTGTTATGACAAGAGAAATCCTCTCGCCTGACTCCGGGGGAAGTTGGAAAGAGAAAATTGTGAGCAATCCCAGTACAACGCACGGCAATATCAAATTTGTCAGGTAAAACAACACCTTGCGGCGGACAATTACCGTGTACGTGACGTCGATGTAGGGGTCTGGGCAACAGCTGTATTTGACGACATTGCGCGCGGCTGGTACCGTGACCAAGTCCCATTCACCGCTGACCGTATACTTTTTCAGATCTGCGGTCTCTGATTTGTTTGTGAGATTCAAATGAGTTCCCGTGTAGGTCCAAGAACCAAATCTCAGAGGGCAGCTTTGTCTATCGAATGGAAAGTAGGTGATGTCGATTTTGCAGATGCTTTTGATTTCAGTTGGTGCATACCAGGAATTCTGCCCATCGTATTGAATGACAACTTTTGTGTCGTAGTTGTATATCGCTCCAGTCTGACCAATTCCAATACTATAGAAAGACACAAAAATGTTCTGGGTTATTTTGGGTGTTTCTGTTGTATATTTAACTATTATTGCGCGAAAGCGCGCGTATCGCTTAATTCTTAGCCGACGAGGCCGTAGGCCTCGTCGGCTAAAATTAGGCGATATCACGCAAGCTTGAGCGCAATAATAGTTTTATAATTCAACACATTGATAACAAAGCACAGTTTGAAGAAAAAATATCGAGGCCGGTCCGTTATTTTTGCATTCTCTTGTCAAAATGCGAAATTTACCTCCATCGTTAGATAAACGTCATGTAGACCATATTTGGGCAGTGTATCAACGTGTTGAATTATAAAAACGGATAGTCCTAACACTTTCTCGGTCCAAGAGTCAAGTCCTTTGTATGTAATTATTATTATTATTATTTTTTTTGTTTTGAGCCTGTGGAAATTATTGGAAGTTTCTTTTTCTTTGTGGCTTTCATTTTGGAAACCCAAAGCTTTCAATAGCTGTTCATTTTTTCTTCAGAAAAAAACATATCATTTGATGTTCGGTACGACAATTGAATACCATGGCAACCATGTTTTGATAGGCATGTCGGCTGAAATGTTGTGTTTTTTAAAACTGAAATATATTTTTGTAAGTTTTCTTTCGTATCCTCACTTTCCAGTCTATTTTACCATTTTTCATTGTATTTAATTAATTTGGATAAATAGAGCTTAATTTCTATGATAGCTACAACTGAAAACATTTTGAAACTAAACTGAACGCCCTAAAAAGTACCAAATATACATTTTTACCCACTAGAACGTACAGCAAGCATCCCCGTCAGTTTTAAATGGGTTTTTAGACCTTTCTACCCGGGGTCCCCGTCTATTTTCCCGAAAATATCTGCATGATTGTATAATTGAAACTTTCAATTGCACAATCATGTAGATATTGTGGTACGGTAGGTAAACAAACGGATATGTGGTTTTCAACTTACTTGTTGTACAATACGAGATCTGGCTTCCAAACCAACTTAGGGTCCACGTTTATCGACTCTATATTGTTGTAGTTTTCAGGTTTCCATGCAAGGAAAGGGTTTCTCCATTTCTAAAATCAGTTGAGTAAAGATATTAGTTATTTTCAGAAATGTATTTGTCAGATTGAGAAATCGAGCAAGCATACAAATTAAAGTCGAGAAACAAATGCAGCGTAATGGAAACAGCAATCGCAGCAGTATTACGTACTTAGTTCATTAGGAATAATAGGCCATTTGCACGATGACGTCATTTGACTACTACTACCAGAATTCATTTCGTTTTTCCTTTCTTATTTAAATTTTGTAATCCCAGTGCGGTTTAAATAACAATAGCCCTAATTTGCACTACAAAACAAAAAACTGAAGGATTCTGGTAGTAGTAGTCAAATGACGTCATCGTGCAAATGGCCTATTAACCTATTCACTCCTCAACGTGGCAAGGTTCAAAAATGATTTTTTTTGTAGTATCCGGAGTATCCAACAGCACCAAAGGGACTGCTAAGAGCTTTAATTTGAATAGTCACAATTTAGGATTTTCGGCTACAGATTCAAAAGCTAGAGCCACAGCTAGAGCCACAGGTAAAGCCACAGCATAATACAGCATACAGCATAATAAACAGTACCACAGGAAAGTACTGCTCAATAGCTTTCATTTGGATGGTCACACTTTAGGATTTCATTCACCGACTCAAAGGTTACAACCACCTTGTACAGCATAATAAACAGTACCATAGGGAAGTACAACTGCTAAATAGCTTTCATTTGAATGGTCCGAGAGCATAGAATTTTATCCAGAGACAGAAAAGTTACAATCACAGTCATTGACGAACATAAAAGTGAGAGTAAGAGGTTAAGCATTTGACTTAGGGACCGTTCATTATTTATGGGGGGGGGGGGGGGGGGGGGGATGGGTGAGAAAATGAGGGGACCTGAAATTTTAGCCACTGCAAAAGGGGGGTCCTGGGGAAATTTTTTTGTTGTGGAGGGGGGTCTTGAAATTTTAAACAGATGATGTCTTTAATAAAAAAGCGAAAACATAACTACAGTGTACCAATAAGAGTGGGGCACCCCAGAATTCATGGCTGGGAGCCTTTGGGCTCTATGATTCTTCTAAGAGCACAGCCTTGCACAGTATTTTGGTGCTGTCATGGAGCATGATTTATAATTTTAATTTCTTTATTTTTTACTGCCATAATTGTACACAACATTACTTAAAGTTTTAACCCACCATGAAACATATTAAGCTTACTGGATTATAACAGTATTAAACTGAGAGTTTTAGTGATTGACGTTAAAAGTATTTATAATTAGTATTTGTAACCCTAGCCAAAGGAATTCTCCTTATCTGCTACGTGGACATAAAGTTGAACAGTTCGTCCTTTGTCATCCTTGTAAGTGAGTCGACCCACCCACGTGCACCACTCCCGGTTTCTGGGTTGCTCAGTAGCAGTGGTTTTGTATTTTTATTATTGCAATAAATTTTTATATAGCCCAGCTGAGTCTTGGTTGTGATAGTAATAAACAACTATTAAAGTCTTAACTCTAGTTCTTCAAATGCACAGTGGACCAAGTGGTTGAATTTCTTCGATAAAGAAAACCACACAAGAGTTAAAATGCCATAAGTTGTAATAACTATTTATTAATACATTTACTGAAAATTATTCTAAACTTTTTTTCATTTCCTGTTACAACAATTTGTTATGGTTTTGTTGCTTTTATGTCTGGTGTCTGGTCTACCATACCCCCTCCCATCAAATCCTCACTCCCATCATACCCCAGGCCCATCATATCCCAAATTTACACCCATATGCTTAAAACTAAATATGATATTAGAAGCACAGTTTTTAATATCAAGACAGCAATACAGTCACCCCCAAATTTTCACCTACTTTAGGTCTGAAAACCAACACGCTAGCCACAACATCATCGCGCCCCCACAAAAATACGGTATGGATTCATACAATACGACTTTTATTTTATAGAAATCAGATTAATAGTGGGGGGGGGGGGGGGGTATTGAAATTTTTCCCCAACAGAACAGGGGGGGGGGGGACCTGAAAAAATCCAGATTCACTAAGGGGGGACATGAAAAAAAATGGAAAATTTGTTAATTTCTCACCCATCCCCTCCCCTCCCATAAATAATGAACGGTTCCTTATCTAATATACAGCTTTTTGTTGTTGCATGGTTAGTCAATAAGGCCCAGTTCAAACGTCGAACTTCACATGTGCCGAACCTAATGCAAATTAGCAAGAACAATAGATTTTGCTCATTTGCATTAGGTTCGGCACATGTGAAGTTCGACGTTTGAACCGGGCCTAAGTGTGCCTTCTGTGCAAATAACAAAGGTGTCTTACCTGCCGAATCCAGATTTTACTGGATAAGATTTGATTCTTACCGTCCTGAGAAAAAAACAAAAATAAACAGCTGTCTCCTTTTCACTTTATAATAATTATTATCAGTCCAAATTAATTACACAACACCAGCTAGCAAGTTCTGGTTCTGCTCTCTCATTGGTTACAATATAGTTGACAAGAACATGAATTATGCAAAGCTGACTCTACCGATACATTCTCAAACTCATTAATAATTCATGACGAGAACACAAAGGAAATCACTACCGTGAAGGAGGTTTTGAAATCGTTTCTTAATTTGCATAGATTTTGGCGATTTTATTCCTTCGTTTTCTCCGCATTTAACGATCAGTTTGAGAAGCTATATCAAACACTCGAAACAGTGTTTCATCAGATTTCCAAACACCTTGAAGTGGTTTAAAAAAAACTCGGCTGCGCCTCGTTTTTCCAATCCACTTCTCGGTGTTTGGAAATCTGATGAAACACTGTTCCTCGTGTTTGATATATTACATACAACACCAATCTTCCGAAAATTTAAATGTCCGAACGCTGAAAGCATGCGAAAGTCCGAATATTTGTAATGGAGGCTTTTTTCACTCAGTTAGCTAACATTTAATTATTCAAATCAGGACCATTGCATCAATAAAAATTATGACGGTGTATTACTTTATCGATACCTGACTTGATCCCGACATCCACAAACCCGATACGATACGACATGTTTTAGATTTGTGGACCAAATGAAAGAAAAAAAGATCGAAAGTTTGCTAATAATAACAAAATAATTACAAATTATGAGGTATATACATGTATACTGGATCGAGTAGGAAATCTCTTAACGAAAAGAGAACATTGCTTTTTACGTATTAACGAGCATTGATATTCTCCACATTTCTGTGCATTGATGTCTTTGGATAAGCACCATTCTATATATCGTAGTGAACTTGCATGCGATTGCTTGCCGGTAATCAATCATTCATTGTCAACTCGAGTAACTGAAAAACAACAAAGCACTTAGCTTGTAACTTTGCTTTAAGATTGCTCTGATGCTCGGAAACGTTGTCGCCCAATCAGTACTGAATCAGTGTATGAGCGCTGTGGCGCGTGTAGAAATAATTGCCAAAAAGTTATATTCTTTCTAAAAGCGGTATTTGTACATTTGGACATTTGGCAAAAAGGTAGAAATTGAACATGTACTGTTTACTTATTTTCACATTGTTGTTTTTTCTAACAATGAAACCACAATGCATGGAATTTTCGATTAAGACATAACAAAAACTGAAAGATATCGAAATAACAAAAAGATATCGTCATTGATTATTGACTGAATATTTCAACTGATTTGTAGATTTGTTTGAGCATTTTACAAATGCCATGAAGATGGTTTGTTATATCAATCGTGGCAATATCTTTTGAAAACTTAATAAAACACCCAGTTGGGGGCAAAGTCAGTGTTATTTTCAGTCGACTTGATATAAAGGCTGATAAGAAACCCCAGCCTGGCTAAAATATATTAACGAATGTGTTATTAACTCTTACCAAATCGACTAGCTGGCTATAGGCCACATCTAGTTCGACAGCTACAGCTTCGCTCTTGTTAAATACAGGTCTAGAATCCTTATTGTAGCCTGCGAAGAGATCTTTCATCAACTGATGCTCAAAATCATTAGCGTGACGGCCTGGAAAATAATATCAAGACATCAGATTTGTAGACCACATAGTCTAAAGTAGTTTATAAGTAAAGTTATTGAACAATTTTCAAAATTGATCCCCATTTGTGGTGCTACGGCACAAGTTATAACAACTGTCTATTGATCTCCCCTGTCGGGCTTTTGCGTAATGCAGTGGGTGGATCACAAGATTTGAATCTACAATTTTGTCACCACAAGACCCTTTCACAATGTTATGTTATGTAAACAACTGGTACTTAATTAAAAGCAAAGTATTGTACAATTTATTAATATGCAATGATCGACAAATTTGAAAGGTTCTGTGGATAATGTGCAAATGTTTGCGTGTTTATATGCTACTCGGATAATTACGATATCTAGACCTCAGGTCAAGACCTCATGCTTCGTTAGACTTTTAATTCAAGATGTCATGCTATGCAATTATCATTTATTTGAAGAAAGTGTTTTCTTTAATCTAAAAGCGATAAAACACACGAGTATCATATGTTATCGATTGTAACAAGTTTATCATAAAAGGAAAACAGGTGCATTTAAACACTGACATTTTATAAGCCTTCATTAAAGAGTTAATTAATCCGAGCTGCAGTTAACAATAAAATGCCCCCTTTAATTTTGCCTTTGAGTGCCTTGTTATAAATATACTCAACGTTAAAATGGCCACTTTAAAAGAAACACTCGCGGATCATGTCAAATAACAATTCTCTGCGGGTGAAACTTGAGTTTTTTGGCCCTCTGAATACACTGAATATATAATAACCACAACTTTGAACTTATTTGATCATTTCTCACAAACGATGATGAACCGGTTAACTTTCCAAGTCAATTGTGGAGACGTAACTGTAGTTCTAACTTTTGAGTCTGTTGACGAAATCCTATGATGTGACCATTCAAATGAAACATCTTCAGCAGTACTTTTGCATGGTACCATTTGTTCTAACTTTTGAGTTTATATATTGACGAAATCCTACGACGTGACCATTCAAATGAAACCTCTTCTAATCAGCAGCACTTTTGCATGGTACCATTTGTTCTAACTGTTGAGTCTGTTGATGAAATACTATGGTATGACCATTCAAATGAAACCTCTTTAGCAGTACTTTTGCATGGTACCATTTGTTCTAACTGTTGAGTCTGTTGATGAAATACTATGGTATGACCATTCAAATGAAACCTCTTTAGCAGTACTTTTGCATGGTACCATTTGTTCTAACTTTTGAGTCTGTGGATGAAATCCTATGGTGTGACCATTCAAATGAAACCTCTTCAGCAGTACTTTTACATGGTACCATTTGTTCTAACTTTTGAGTCTGTGGACGAAATCCTATGGTGTGACCATTCAAATGAAACCTCTTCGTCAGTACTTTTGCATGGTACCATTTTTCTTGAATTTTGCTTTTGGGCACTCTTAGCAGTTAATGACGTTAATGGGTTAAGTACATATAACTGTTTGTTTTGTTTGTTTTTTTATTTACTCCATTTATTATTATTACAAACGTTTTTTGAAGTTAGCAAGATAAGAAAAAAATTATAGCGTTGGTGAAAGTTAAAATTCCTATAACTCTCATTAGGGGATTTTTTGCAGATAGCAGTCGTTATGATGGCTTAGTTTTTTTTTTCAACTAAAAGTCTCTAAACGTTCAGCGTACTTCATTACTCATGCTGAGAAAACCAACGTGTGGGTGGGCACACTGATGGAATTATCGACAAGAATGCAATAAAGATAACGGCAAAGAAATGCATGATTGCCACCATATTTATATATCTTACACTCAGCGTTAAACTCGCCTTTTTATCAGTGTAAGCTTCTTGAAACTGAACTAAGTGATATCATTTTGTGTCCACGGGATGCAATTAAGTGGAGCAATTGCATTATTTAGTCAGTGTCGCCTGCATTCAGGAATCAACAGAATATATTTTGCGACAAAACTGACATAAAATTGTTTTCGATTGACCTCTTACCTCAAGAGTACTCTGAGCTAATAAAAAAGGAAGAAAAAATTTTAACTACTAAATTAACTGAATTCTTTATGCACATACAACATGCTGCTAATACGACGAAAATGCATGATTATATTCACGTACCGTGCGGCAGTCTTCGACAAATGTAAGCTTAATAAAGAATATGTTTTAAGTAACACCTCCATCATCGTTATGTACTCTTGGAATTAAAATGCACTTATACTGATGACTGTGAAGTAAACAATTCAGATTTGTAAAACGAGTTCTCCAGTTCCCGAAATATATTTTGTTTGCAGTTGTTTAGAAAACTGTGGTTGTCAACTTTCTCCTTTCGCGTCGAGTAAACAGTGATTAAGCTGACCTTAAAATATTTCCACCCAAGTTATCCATTATTTAACATTGACTTCCTTTGAAGACAAGCTTCGTTTTAGAAGCTACTCCCCGTAAACGTTTATGCCGGATTAAAAGAGAATTAACGTAAACATGTAAAAAGCATAAACAGAGAGACAATAATAGCTCTGTTTCTTATTCACTATAAAGGAAAAAGAAAAAGCACAACAAACTACATTGTTACCTTGAGCGAAACAAATGTCCAAGACCTGTAAGACGACCAGAATTCCTAAATAAAGTGTTCTCAAGTGCAATTCCATCTTGAAGCCAAGTTTGAAGTCAATCTCTCAAATCGTCTGCAAAAGAACGGATATGTTGAAGTTTTGCCGGTGTATATGTCATGGGCGGCTGACCATACTTCATGTACATAAAACTAATTAGTTGAATGTTTATCGACGAATATTTCTGTCTTCAAAAATAATTCACTGTGATATCATTATGATATCTTGCCGTTGGTGTTTCAGCTTAGCTTCCGTAGCAACTTAATGGAAGCTTTCGGCATTCCTCCAGCCGTTTGCTTTCACAAAGTTATGGTGTTGAATTAAAAAGGAATGAGCCGAATTTGTTACGGTTCGCTTGGCCCAAATTAATAGATGGCATAAAAGAAGGCGTGTAAATGAGTTAAAAACACAGTTACTGGAATTGACTCGTCGATGATGTGTCAATTTTTATAGAGAGGTGCAACCTTGGGCTTCAAACGTCAAATCATTAAAATGGATCTCATTTATCTTCCTTTAAATATTAGATACTGAAGGTGTGACTTTTGGGTCAGCTGCTTGTACGGGAATTGTACAGTTATATTTGTCTGTGAATGCAAAACGAAATTGTGCGGTTTTGAATGGTGACTATCACAGGAGTTAATCTTTTGGAACACAATAGATAATTCAAACTATGATATAAATAGCAGTGAAATGACAGTTAACTCCACACTGTATCTCAATTCGCAGTGCAATTAAAAAAAATGTCAATAAACAATTACTTAGTAAGTTTAGCCATGGTTGAGGCTAATATTGGTTGACAATCTGATCATTTTGTGAGTGTCAGATATTGGTCGAGAAGCGAACTTCCTACAACTTGATAAAGAGTGCGCGAAACCAGAATCATTGTTCGCGAAAATCGTTTTCAATGGAGTTCCCGGAAAGTAATTTAATTCGATCAATAACTTCTGTTTGTTGGTTAAGATGTTAACCGTTTCAAAAATTCCAGCATAAATCATCAGCAACGGTCCACTTGTCTTAGCTACACTGACTTGATTTTTCTACTTTTTAAAGCTTACTGTCGCCCGGGACTGTCACCTGCCATGGAACTGATTGGGCCGTGCAGATATTTTTAAAGGTTTTGCAATAAGTTATCTTTTATTGTCCTTAACTGTTCCTGACAGACGAGAATGACTCGTTTATGTTTATTTTTGTCGTTATGTTGTTCCTGTATGCGTGGACAGTACTTCATTACTTTAGTGATTATGTTGTACAACCTCTTTATTGAATTACGATAAATGTTATTACGAAATTATGCATGAACAAAACTGGTTATGTTTTTCAAAGGCGGTTAATACTGCTCGAAACTAGACTACACTGTTGATTAAGTGCCATCGGAATATAACGCTGGCAACGCTTAAAATGGCGAATTGAGGTCGAGTCTAAATCGTCCCTTGTTTCAATTGAGTCAAAACAGTCACAAACCTTTGTAAACAATCTAGAGTACTCTAGAGTAACTGCGCAATTGTTTTATGCTGTCATGTACTCTTTTTTTTGTGTTCAATAGTCACCGAAATTTCGGTAGGGATCAGCGACTGACAAACTTGTGGATAGTCAGCAGAAAAGAAAGAACACTGATTAAATCCTGCTAATGTTTGTTAATTGTTAGACATTGTCTCCCTTATTAATACTTTCTTCTATGTCAATTCGGCGATTTTCGAAGCTACGAATATATATTTTATAAGGTGCAAATTTCTGGGTCCCCCCTCCCCTTGCATGTGTTAAACCCGTACCGTAAAATCCCGGTTAAACCCTCTTATAGACCTTTTTATAATGGCGACCAATTTATTTATTCTTTTATGTCTATGTTAAGTAGCCCTATTGGCCTCATTTTAGAGTAAAAATTATTTTGAATTTTGCACAAGCTAACGAGGCCACTAGGGCTAATTAACATAGATATAAAAGAATAAATAAATTGGCCGTCATTATGAAAATGGTCCATGGGGGAGGGGGGGGGGGGGGGAGGTGAGGTGTGGAGCTGATTAGTGAGATTTAACGGTATGTGTGTTGGTCCCTTCAAGGGAACCTCCATTGTGAATATAAGTTGACGTTAAATTGTTGGAAATAAAGTCTAAATTTCAATTTTTAAAATAACAAATAAAAAGGAAATTTCAGTGTACAGAAAAATGGATATGAATATCGCCAAATTTTGCTTTTAAAATTCCCGCGCGCCGCCATTTTGAATTTTTATGACGTCATATGGTTGCCGGTATTGTTAACTCTGGCAAATCACAACAGACGCAAATAATCCAATGAACCAATCAGAACTCGAAGAATACAAGCGCGGGAAAACGCGCGCGAGTAACTCTTACTGCTGATTGGTTGAGAAAGTGGCGCGAGATTTTTTAGCCAATCACAAAGCGAAACAAATGAATGGAAAACAAAAGCAATCACCGAATTACTTTCAACACTCAAATGAAAGCCGCTTTAGAAGCTCCCAAATATTAGTGTTAGTAGCGGTGTTACGTAAAAAAAATCTGCAAATAAAATCGGCTGTAGATAAAAGGTCAGTAAATTAAAGCACTTATCACATATGCTTATTACATCAAAATTAACTGACAAGGGAGTAGAAACGCCGAAAAATCTAAGGAGGAAAAACAGATTTAAAAATAGGGAGATGTGATATTTAACCAAAAGAAAAGTAATTACAATAAATTTGTTTTAATTCAAAATCGTCCTTACTCATTCCGTCGTTATATGAATGGAACGGGTACGAAGAGCTCTGTTTCGGATGTTCAATTTCCATTACGAAAAGTCAGGAAATTCGGAAGTACTGAATTACTGAACAGCAATATTTTAACAGCGAGTAATTATTGCGGCTTTAAGATACCGAAAGTGGTTCACTTTAGATGCCGAACAAATTAAATATAGCTTTAATCTGGCGGCTAACTCGCTCGAAATAGTTAAGAAATGATTCAAAACTCAGTTGCACATATTATAAATTCCCATTTATGGAAAGGGTGGTCATGAAATATTCGACTAACATCACATTATTAAAACTAGACAATTAACATTCGTTAAAAATCACTAGCCACGATCGTTTCCTTCAGGTAAAACAGTGTCCGCGGAAAGATCTGACTATCGTTTTGTGGGCATTGATATGATCATTGCAAGTAAAAAACTATTTTTTTCCTAATCAGTATTATTGTCTGAAAATTCAGACAGAGATAAATTCTTTATTTCTAACATCGTCATAAAACCAAAATATACTTTATAAAATAAATATTCACACCATTTTCCATATTGTATTAATCTCGGTAAGTAAATCCAGCTTTGCATGACAGTGACAATTTTTGACGAACAATCGCGTAAGAAACTATAAATTTTAAACGTCGCGCATACATACAACACATAAATAAACAAGAAGCCAAACAAGACAACCAAGGATTGACTATGAGTCATTTTTAGTATTTTTTTTCTAGCTTTTCCGACTTATTCTCATAAAATATTAACTCCCAAATCCTGCTGTTCAAGATATGTTCGCAAATTTCAGCTTTCAAATGGATTCAGTCGAGGCGGGAAAATGTTATCAAATTACATCTTTCATTGTGACTAGATCGTTCAATATAAGTAAATCCGAACTGGTTTCATTATGAAAGGTGAAAAAAGTGTTAAACAGTACTAAGAACTATGAAGTAAACAAGACGATTTCCCTGACAAAAGAATTTACTAACCTGATATAAAAAATATCCGACTGTGAATCTTCTTTGATATTGAAGTCGTCTCCTCTCTTCAGCTCACTGAAATCCTTATAATTAATTGATACAGAAAAAGCAGCGAAAACTGAATTTCGTGTCGTTACCAGGAAGATTGCAAAGTGTGTACAGAGCATTGATCTTGACTTCAAAAAGCGGGAATAGTGTTCATAAAGACACCTGATACTCAATGCCCAATGCCTTGCTGATAATGATATGCCTAATGTTAAGTTTGCTTGGTGATTAAACACAAATAAAACATGCGAAAATGCTAATAATGAGCTACTAAGGGTTACTCAGTTGAAATATAAATGATTTCCTCCAACCTGCCACTGAACTGGCAAAACGTCAATTAACGCAAAAGAATTACTTTGGCGTTAAAGAGAGCATGTATTTTTTAACAAGGGCATTGCAGCCACTGATATCGAAATATTTTCGACCCCCTTATTTAGAAGTTCGATATAAATTACCACATAAGTGTTAATGCATTTCAAGTGTAAATATTGTTAAGATACGAGCCAAAATTTTAAACAATCCATTTTTTAGCTGTAAAGGTAAATTTTTTTTAACCGAAATGAGAATTTGTGGTTGAAAACTCGCTTTGCCAACAAAGAGTGAAAAATTAACGCCAACTGTTTGTTTGCTTTGAGAATGGCATTGCTAGAAAACTTAACAATTTTCCATTTGTTAACTATATTTTTTTGTTTAAAGTGATTATTTATTAAAACGCGCAAAACCACATGCAAATAGCGGTGTCTTTGATGCCCTCAGGCTGATCATATGAGTGAAGGGGAATATGCGAATTGTGATATAACATAGTCAGTTTTAACTGTACTTACAAAAATATAGACAAATGTGTATTTTCAGGTAGAAGTACTAATTTGAAAACTGAGAAACGGAAAATTCTATTGAAAATCATAATACATTGGTTTTGTTTTTCATTAAAGAAAAATTTACAAGCACGCAAAGAAATTTAGCACTGATGTCTTTTTTATTAGCAGATTCCTATGAAATGCCAGGGATACATACACCAGTAATAATATAAACTGAAGGGTTTTACCATTTGAAACGATTTGTTTACTTATGTTTGAAACACAATGCCCTCGATTAGAAATTTACGATTTGAACAAAACCTTATTCGACAATGTGAAGGCCTAATGTTTGTCGGTGGAAACTAAGTTTCAATTAACACCTTTTTTCCCAATGATAGACGCATTTCGTTGTTTGTGCGAATTATATTATGCAATTTGTGCCATAGGTCCTTATCGTATCTACATTGATCCACATAAGTAAACTTGCTAAACTTTATTTCAAATATGAATTTCGCTATAAGTCAAAGGAAGTTATTGACCGATCATGCGGCTGATCATAGTCCAGCTTATAACTAGAATTTAAAATCTGCACTTGTCGTAGACATGTCTCTGTGACTCTGTCTCGCCCGGCGGTATTATTCCGTGTGGGCGTGCATTGGTGATAACGTCACATCAGACCCGGCCTGTTAAATCGATGACAATCGATCATCGGAAATCCAATCGATCAATCGATATCAGTCGATAAAATTAGTTAATTGATATCGATTGATATCGGCCAATCGATGATCAATCGATAATCACAAAAAATGTCCCGCAAATTATCGATTTTATCGATTTTATCGATTTTTGCGTGTTTTCTCGAACTCGTGTAACAAAATTCCAAACACAATGTGTGGTCAAGACACACCGCATCGCGAGCGGGAAGTTACCCTTGTGATATCCGATGTTGTTGTGAAAGGGTACCAGGAGTGTTCATTTACTGTTGCAATTCATGACAACTTCTCCGCAAGCAAGAAAAGGGAAGATCGTGGCAATGCTTTTAAGGTGATTTACAACAGTTGTGTTGTCTAAATAAAATCATTTCATTGCTGATTGAGCGTCATAACATGAATAAAATACAACACCGATGACAATCGATGGCAATCGATAAAATCGATATCAATTTATCGATTTTATTGGAAATCGATGGTCAATCGAATTATCACAAAAACATACGTCATCGATTGATCATCGATTTCCAATATCAATCGATTAATTGGCATCGATTGCTATCGTTCGATATCGATTTTATTGATTTAACAGGCCGGGCATCAGAGCATGTGCAAGTGCCAATATCTCAATCCCAAAATGCAATAGAATGCTAATTTATTACTATTATTATTGCAGTAAAACTATCTGTATGCACAGTGTTATAAAAGCAACACAGGGCGCAAAGCGTAACCTGTGCGCAAGAGCGAAACTTAAAAAAATAAATAAATAAATAAGTTACTAAAACCTTATATCTACAAATCTAAAAACTATAATCTAAGCGTATAAATGTCTCTAATATCTCTCATTCTCATTATATATACAAATCTAAAAACTATAATCTAAGCATATAGATGTCTCTAATATCTCTCGTTCTTTGTATAAAAAAAAACTATAAACTAAGCATATAAATATCCCTAATGTCTCTCATTTTTCCTGGCCGACAGTCGGGCTTTGGTCGGGCTTTGGTCGCGGATCTTCACATCACAACCTATTATTATTGTTATTATTATTATTATTATTATTATTATTATTATTATATAATTACAAAATATATAATATTTAAAAACTCCTCAACATTACATTTTTAAAATGAAAACTGATCGTTGTCATAAAAAATAATGATAATAATAATCATAATTTTAATCTTTAAAATTGCCTATATTACATCTCATACTCTTATTATTAAGATATAGAGACTGCCGAAGGAGCTATTAATTAGTTCATTTATTTTTAAATTATTATTTTTAAATTATTATTTTTAATTATTATTATTTTTTTACACCCGTTTGCAAAAAAAAGACATTTTTAAAAAATAGAAATATATATATAGCTATTGTGTTCGCATCACAAATGTGATGACAGGCGGTAGATACCTTTTCACAGTAACTACAATACCCTTTGCCAAGTGTTCATTACAGCAGGCGTCTGTTAATCAGCACCATTGTTCACGGAAAACATTATTGAATAATTTTACAGATTAAATTATTCAATGCCTGAATAAAAACAAATGAGCCACAGACAATTTATTAACTCGAGCCTTTGCTTCTTTTGAGGCATTGCGGATAGCGACGATCTTCGTTGGAGACTGTGAAGCAAAAAGTAGTGGAAAATAGACAACCTTGGATACAAATATCACAACAGTTTAAAAAGCATAGGACAAAGATGATATATTTGTTCTCTTTTTCAGAACATATTGGGGGCTTATTGTAGCCTTTACCGCTTTATTGGCGATTTTTCATGTTTCTTTTTAACCAAGATTAAAGGATTTGTACATAACATTCAGGTTGTTGTACTGCCGCCTTGATATAATGAATCTAAAAAATATATATATCAAAAGCCACCAATTCAGCGGCAAGTTCGTCGAACAGAGGAAATATTTTTTACATAAAAGGTCGCTAAATTTGCCAACATTGATTCCCCCTTTTTTAATTGCAATCAAAGGATTTGTAAAATAACGGTAAGGGTCGTGAACGACCCCAAAAATAAGCGTACACTTAAGACGTTTGATGTGGATTACCCAAACTATGCAGTCCGTCGACGAAATGATTAAGTTACTTATTGACACCTACTCTCAATAGGTGCTGAAAAAGAGAACAAATATATCATCTTTGTACTATGCTTTTTAAACTGTTGTGATATTTGTATCCAAGGACGTCTATTTTCCACTACTTTTTTGCTGCATAGTCTCCAACGAAGATCGTTGCTATCCGCATTGCCTCAAAAAAGCATAGGCTTTAGTCAATAAATTGTCTGCGGCTCATTTGTTTATATTCAGGCATTGAATAATGTAATCTGTAAAATTATTCAATAATGTTTTCCGTGAACAATGGTGCAGATTAACGGACGCCTGCTGTAATGAACACTTGGCAAAGGGTATTGTAGTTACTGTGAAAAGGTATCTACCGCCTGTCATCACATTTGTGATGCGAACACAATAGCTATATATATATTTCTATTTTTAAAAATGTCATTTTTTTTGCAAACGGGTATATATATATATATATATATATATATATATATATATATATATATATATATATATATATATATATATATATATATATATATATATATACACTCATACAGTTTGAGCACTCATACAGTTTGAGCACATACAGTTTGAGTTTCATACAGTTTGAGCACTCTCTGGATTGGGTGGAGAGCCTCACAAGAGGTGTTCACTATTGGCATATTGCTTCGCTCACTGCTCGCAGTTTGAGCACTCTCGTGACTCCACAATGCAATCCAACAATGTGTAACCGTACATCCTGTGCCCAAGTTCAGGAGTTGCCATAAAGCCATTATGGTAACAACCGGGAGGGCACATTGTATATATAATTGTATATATATATATATATATATATATATATATATATATATATATATATATATATATATATATATATATATATATATATATATATATATATATATATTTCTCTTAAGCCGGGAGTTAACCTGAATGCCATTTTCCCGCCACTTGACATGGCTTTAATGGAAATATCTCGTTCACGTTTCAAGCAATCCCAAAACCCTATGCTTAAAACATAAATCTATGTTATGGGGTGTTTTGTAAATTTTTGGGTGATTTTTGGGTATGTTTGGGAGGAAATAGTTTTTCTCAAAGGATTGGTAAAATTTAGAGAAATGAGAAATATTGAAGATTTAGTGAAATTTTAAAATTAGAAGTTGTAGTTAATAATTAATAGACGGATACCAAGTTAGTCCACTGGCAACCTTACGTGGGTATCTAGCAACCTTACGTGGCGTCTTACGTGGGTATAATTTTCAAATGAATACAGCTGATATGCTCTTTCTCGGACCACACAGGCTTCTATTAAAGCGACCAGCTTCCTCCAGCTAGCATGCGAGTTGGTCTTCTCATTTGGTTGTTCTTTAACCATATTCAACCTGGGGGGGGGGGGGGGGGGGGGTCAACGTCGTCGTAAATCTTACCTTTTTATATTACTTTAGCGTTGTCATTGGTTTTGATTATTTTGAGTCAATTTGGACGGTTTTCAGAGATTGTGGAGAAATCGAGAAATCCAAGATGGCGGCCATGGTGGCTGGCAGAACCAACGAAGTAATTACCACGTTATTTGACGTCATTGTCCCGTTTTGCAAACCTCACAGGCAGCGGTGTTGGAAGTACTATATACCCTCCAAGTTCCATTGTCATAGCTTTAATGCTTTTGAAGTTACGAGGGGACACAATGTGCTCAGGAACACAAAAAGCAACCTCGTTCCCGGGAAGAAGAGATACCCTGGGGACGAGGTTGCACAAAAGGTTGAGGAATTTTGGCCATTATCAGAGTTTTGGCGAGTTTTCCAAGACACATTTAAACTATTTCCATTCTGGCCATCTGCAGCCCAAGACACTTATTTTTACTATAAGAGCACAGAGGCGGCGGAGCGTTTTTAAACGTGGGGGGGGGGGGGGGGGGGGTGGGGGCTTATCGTTTACCAAACCAAGAACATACCCCTACTCAAATTTTCCAAAATGTCCTCGTAGTTCGTTGGCAGAAGCAAACCTCTTTGCAATCTTGACAGTGTCCAGTATGTCCGTAGTCGATTTGTGACAATGCATTAGCAGGCAGTTGTTCAGACGATCCTGCTTCATGGAGCATGTTAGATAGTTCTTTTAAAGTCGTCGGAGGGCAGAAAATGTACGTTCTGAAGTCGCCGATGGTAATGTCAAATGCAGCCTTAACAGTTTGTGGACCTGTCCTAGTAGCGTTTTGGTGACAGCATGTTTGTTGAAAGCTTCGCACACGGTTCTTATATTTGTAACCTGACGTACTGGGGTAATGGTGTAGCGATATTTTAGGCACCAAAACGTGGGTGGGCTATATGCCCCCTCAAAATTTCGTTTGTGGGGGATACAGCCCCTCCAGTCCCCCCCCTGCTCCGTCGCCTATAGAGCACTAGTTTCCACTCATATATAAATATGTCTTTGGGCTTTTTTAAGTAACACTAAAAATGGGGACATATAGGCCCCTTTAAAAACCGTACGACTATGGCAAATATCTACTTTTTATTTATAAAATACAGTGGAATCCCGATAACTCGAACCCTCGATATAAACTCAAACCTCTCGCTAACTCGAACCAAACTTTTTTTTTTTCCTTGGCTAAAGATTGCTTGCAAATTTACCCTCCATAACTCGATAATTCGAACCTTCGATATCTCGAACCAAATTTCCCTCTCCCCTGGAGGTTCGAGTTATTGGGATTCTACTGAATGTTTATTTGAAATTTCCAGCCTTTTAAAATTTATAAGAACTGACAAATGCAGAAAAGCTCTCATTGTGTCAGCGATATAAATTATCAACAACAAAATCTTGGTATTGCTGTTCATACTCTTTTAATTAATTGGTTGGGAGAATTGATTTCGGCAACCAAAAAGTTTGCAACGTTTGGACGTTTTTTGAAACCGAACAGTTACTCGAGCCACTGATCTTTCGTGAAAAGTCCAACACATTAACCAGAAAATCATTTCTCCCTGCAGACACTGTTTTTATGAAATAAAAATGTTACGCTTTGTTATATGCCGTCGGTAAAGATTAGCTAAAGATCGTGGAATGCTGGGCAAGACCTTTCAATTTGCATGTTTCTGGATAAACAGAATAGACGTGAATGAAAATGAAAGTAAAGTAAGAATGCTGGAACAAGCCACCTGTGAGAGTATTGTAGTACAAAACCAGAAAAGGAAATGAATTGGCATAAAAACAACTGTTTTGAATTATCCAAGGAAGGCGTATTGCTATGCAAGAAAGTATTATCAATAAATGATAATTGACTGAACTTGTCAACTCACCGATTCAATGCGGTTTGATAAAAACAGCAATTCATTCTCACCATTCTTGGTAAAAATCACGTTTCCATTTTCTTTTCCTTGGAGAAATCTTAAGGTTTTGATGAGAAGATCTAACGTTTTTTTTTTTTCCTAAAAAATTGCAAAATCATGCGCGGTTCGTGCCGAGTATTACGTGGCGTGTATTACGTGCAAACTTCTCCTGTTGGACCAAGGGAGGAAGAAGGTGTCTGCACGTGCGCCGGGCAGGAGCCAATCAGATAGGAGACAATTATCAGTTCTATCTCACGCGCACAAATCTATTTTTATCGGATTTTGGTGGATGCAAGGTTGCACACCTCAGATCTCAAAACCGAATCAACATTCTGTATATTAAACCACACGCGAGAGAAATCCGGGGTTTACCAAAGGCAAAGGCAGGAGTCTGCTTTCTGACGGGTTTCACGATAACATCAGGAACGTGGTGAATGCTGTAGGTTGCACAGGTCTCAAAACCGAGTCAACATTCTTCGTATATTAAACCACGCGCGAGAGAAAGCCGGGGTTTACAAAAGGCAAAGGCTGGAGTCTGCTTTGTGACGAGTTTCACGATAACATCAGGAACGTTTAAGGTAGATAGGCGTAGGTGTTTTGCAGTGTTTACCGACATGGTCAAGTGGCCGGCTTACGTGTTTTCACGGACAGAACTAACATTTAATCTCAGGTATTCGTGGTATGTGAATAAAATAACTCTCCTGAAATATATCATTCTTATTTCAGTTATTTATTTTTGCTTTTTTCTCGCGTTATATCTTGGATCGAAGGACGAGAACAACTCAGACCTGCTTACGTATTCTATTCGGAGCAGGATCCAATGAATCGAAGCATGTTCCTTGCAGAAGATAATTCAAACGTCGGTCAAACAAGGAAATCTGGAAAGTCTGCAAAGGCTGTAGTTTTAATACGAACACATGGTTCTCAACCAACTTGAAGACAGCAACTGGCGAGTCAATACTGTTAACATTCCGAGTTTCATGACAAAGATTTCAAGCAAAACGCGCGTTAAACCCCTTATTGCAGACGATATGTGATTTGTCAAATTTGGTGGCTTAATTTAATTGGTTTTTCATAGTTTAATTGATCTGCAGAATTGGTCAATATGAATTATCCCCGGAACTGGTTAATTAAGCTTTAACCTTTTAAGAAAGGATAGGTGTTTGATATTTGATTTCCCCATGGGAAAATAAGTGACATCCAACTTTAATTTAAACTAAGATTAAAACTTGATATTAATAGCTATTTTATACGCTGCAGCTGGGAATTGCAGCACTTTTCACGGCCAATGTTTACATAACCCCAACATATAGAACTATTGTCTGAATTTGACACCGATAAGGTAATTGTAAACTGATTGCAAATTGCTACCATTAAAAAACCCGTTATCTCTCTCTGATCGGCTTCACGGTTTATGTAACTTTCCATGAGTATGAATCTAATGGAATTTCTCGCCTATTAAACTCCAGCATCATTGCTTATCACTAATAATGTCCTTGTGATAGAAGATTTAGAGCATCGCTCTGTTGCAAAATGCATAACTCGTAAACAGACAATTATCTACAATTATGCACAATTATCACCAGGTATATCTATGTTATATTTCAAAGAAGGCGTTGTATCTGAATTTAATCTAACCGGACGGACTTATTAAAGTGAAAAGTGATACACGGTGGCGAACCCGGTACCCTTTTAACCCCTAGCTTCTCAAAGTGCCGAAGCAGACACGTAACACATTTTCGGACGAATTTTTTGCTTGTACATCAAAAGAAAATGCTACCACAATGAACTTACAGTACCGGATAGAAGCAACCTAATAGAAAACTCACAGCAGAATGCATTAGCGCATTCCTGTCAAAACCTCGAGATCCATAAAATGAATTCTAGAATGTACCTTAAGCTGAATTCTCATGTTGTGGATCTCGAGTTTTTGACGTTTTTTTTTCGGTTCGTGTGCATGCATACTGCTACGAGTTCTTCTGTCCTGTATTCCTGGGCCCGGTTGTTCAAAAGGCGATTGACGCTTATCCCGGATTAAAAGTTACTGACTGTTTAAAAATGTTTTCAAAAGTTCATTTATAGCTAGTAGTCTGGAGGCAAAATAAAATCGAAACTGAAGGACAGAAAACTTTGGAATATTTTTAATTGTTGAGTTGTTTAACTGGATTCGAAATTGACGCTAATCCTGGGTTAGTTCTTTGAACAACCCGTCCCTGTATTGTAACTTCCGAGTTAAGGATTTGTTATTTCAGGATTTCATCCCGGACGCAAGTTACGCTAAAATCACATTGCACAGCACAGTAAGCATGCAATAGGTTTTATAGTGCATTGGCACATTTAGGAATTCTTCCAGACTCAAAAGTTAGAACCACAGGTTAGAATCACCTCATACAGCATGGACAAACACTCAGCACCACAAAAAGTACTCACTACTCAGTGCTCAATTGTTTTTATTTTAGTCGGGTCACACTTTCGGATTTCATTCACAGGCTTAAAAGTTAGAACCACCTTAAACTGCATAATAAACAGTACCACAGGAGAGTACTGCTCAGTAGCTTTCATTTGAATGGTCACACTTTAGGATTTCATTCACAGCCGCTCAAAAGTTAGAACTATCTTGCTCGGCATAACTGCCACAACATCACAGGAAACTTAATTGCTTTTCTTCGGAATATTTAATCCACAGACTCGAAACTTGTAAAACCACCTTGTGCAGCACCAAAGCCTTGTACTGTTCAATTACCTTCATCTAAATGGTCGCATTTAAGGATTTTGCCATGCAAAAGTGTGAACAACCTCAGCTCTACAGGATAATAAACAACACCAAAGGAAACTACATGTACTGTTCAATTGCTTTCATTTGAATGGTCACAGGTTTATGATTTAATCTACTAACAGACTAACAGAAGAGTACTGCTCGTAAGAATTTCCACAGACTCAAAAGTCAGTAAGCCATGCCACTTGTACAGCATAATAAATGGCAGTATCCAGAGAAACTGCTCCGTAGCTCAGATTTATCCAGCGAGTGGAAAGTTAGAACTACCGACATTATATGGCTCGATGGGTTGACTTAAAATGCAGTAAACCCGTTTTTTTCTAAATATCCCCTTTTAATAATCCATTTGTTTACTTCGAATTTCGCTCGCTCAAGTCTCTTTCGCTCAACTGTCGAATTTCGCAATCTGTTCACAAAAATGTAGAAATCTCTTATGAGAAAGACTAAAGAAAGAAGGTAAAGAAAGAAGGTCTCTTTGCTTAACCAGATGTTATTGTTATTGTCGAGTATTAAAATATTAGTTTTAATCAATTGAATGTATAGTTTTTTTGATGGATTATTCCGGTAAGTAATTATCCAATCGCACGAAGATAGCGGCGTTAAAATGGGAAGAATAATGCATTCCGAAGTTAGAAAATACAGTTTCAAATTTTATATTCCTTTTGATTGTAACCAACGTAAGTATTTCCCTTAGAAGCCACTAAACTAAAGTTTAAAGTAAAGCACGATATTTCGTTTCCGAAGACCTTTTTGTTTTTCTTGGTCTTATGCGCAAACCGGATGGTAAAATATTCAAACAGAGGAACTTTAGAATGGTTAAACACACCACACAGGCTGAAAATGTCCGAAAGATGAACGACCGCTATTTATGTTTAAAAGCGCCTTAACATACAAACTACTGACCATATGTGAGCGTTTAGGTGCGAAGCAGATCGAGTTTGTCTGCCATCAAGTTGTACCAGACTCTTTAAAAGATGGATGTTGTTTGTGAAAAGAACTTGTCTTGATGCAGTCCCTTATGCGTATTATTGTCTGAAATGATTTGTAAGGTTCTTACCTTGTGTATCTTTTCATTCACACTCTTTGCGCGTTGACCATCATGTTTCAAGCCAGTTTAGTTTCCTTTAATTTATACTCCAAAACCCTGCGCGTGGAAAGAATCATTCAGTTCCTTTGCGTGGTTTTCAGATAACAACTGTATCTTGTTTTTCAAACTATGCTAAATATAAAGACGGGAATTTCTTGTTATCGCTCGATGTCATCACCATCAGGAAGATTTTGTCAACCGTTTTAGATTTCACTGGTCCGCGACACTTTTCCAAGTGCGCGTACTTAAATTAAAAAAACGTCAGTCTTTTGTGTTTGGATCTTATTTGATTACAAGATCACGCGATAGTAGAATAGCTGATACTTCGACCCTCTTTGCTTTGTTCTCTCATGTAAGTAGCGGGCGCCCCAGGCAGATTCAATTACGGGTGGGATTTGGGTCAGTATTGCCACAAGAGTTAGAGTACTGGGAGCTTTTCCTAGATTGTGGGTGGTGACAGAATGAACGGCCGCTTCGCCTTCACGGTGTTTTTGTTCGGAACTCTTCTTAAGTTGAGTCATGTTTACGTAGGTATGGGAAACTGTGTAATTTGTCAACATGGCGTTATCGTTATGAGATTTATAATTATTACCCACTCACCCTGTCCGTTGTCTTTAATCGCTTCAAATTAAAACTTGCTTTAAACAGTTTACAAAAAATGAGGCTGCAATTATCAAACCTTAGCCCACTACTATCACCGATCGCGTGAGTCAGTAGTTAGTTTATGTATGGCTATTCAGGCAGAGGGAAATCTGCCAACCATATGAGCATGAGAAAAATGCCATTGAGTACCTTAACAAACATATATTAAGCTGGCGGTTTATTGTCCAAAGAAATGTGTTTTTAGTATTTGATTCAGATGTTTGCATTATGGTTGTCATGCAAGCATTTGAAGACTATAAAATATCCAGCTGGGAGTGATTGTAAAATATAACAAAATTTAAATGTTGCCTTAAATTTGGTTTTGTGACCCTACTCACACCTTATTTCAAGCATATTTTAAATCATCTGATTTCTGAATTATCGTAAAATTAGCTCCGATTTATAATTTGATAATAGTTAGTTCCTGATGTGTTGTTGTCTTTTTCATAACTCACTAAAATCACACTTGTTTAAATGCTTCTCATTTCAAATCTGTTGAGTAGTACTGTCTACCTTTATGAATTTGTTAAACTTGAATGTCGGTTTTTGAAGTAGGCATACTTGGGAACTAAAGCTGACCTTGGCTTACCTACACTAAGGTTCCTGTTTTGGGTGTCTAGTCTAACTTTACAGTTTTACCCCTAGCTATTCCATTGATTCTCTAGTACTTGTTATGAACAGCCGTGTAGGTATTTCCTCTACTCGCTCTGTTAGGCCACAGGATATGAATTTAAAGTTCCCACGCTTAGAAGCCAAAATAGGTCTACAGGACACGGGATGTGCGATAGAAGTCCCCACGGTCAGCAAACCCAAATATGTCTAAGATTAGGGTATATAAGTTGCTTGCAATCGAGTTGTAAGTCAGTAGAAGAAGTAGGAGTAGAAGAATAAACAAGAGTCCCGATACCTCTCCTAGTTGCTGAGTGAGTCAGCTGCCGTTTTAGCCCGTAACAATAGTCTCTCGTTCGGCAGATATCATTTGCAAAATAGACTCTTTTTTATCTGCTTAATATGTTGTATCTCTTCTTCTTAATTCTCTTCAGCACAGGGAAATCGCAAAGATGCTGAGCTAAGGCTCGTCAATCGTCTCATGAAAAACTACCAACAGGAAAAGCAAATTCTTCCTGCCCAGAACCGCACTAAGGCTGTGGTTGTTACCTTTGACATGGCTTTCAGTCAACTCGTGGATTTGGTGAGTAATTCAGTGCCTTAAAACACCTCCTACGACTGGCAAAATTTAATTTCCGCAAAGTTCCGGGCAAAAATTTCTGCGTGTGAAACATTTAGTAAAAGCACTCGGTACAGTAGCTTTCACTTCAATGTTCATACGTTCGGAATTTTTTCACAGACTCGATAGTAAGTACAGTAATAAACATGACTACAGGAAGGTATTGTTTTCTCAATAGCTTGTTTGGGAATGATTTCTAGTTCACAAACGTAAATTAAAAAAAGTTGAAACTACCCTTGTACAGCTATACACCACCACCAATTTAGCTTTTGTTTGAAAAGTCACACTAACGTTAGAATTGGTTTGTTCGGCGCAATATACAGCAGCAAAGTTTACGTATAGAATCTTCACATTTTGGGAATTTTCAGACTCAAAGCTAAACAATACCAAAAGAAAGTGCTACTCGTTAGCTTTCATTTTAATAGTCACACTTTAGGATTTCACTGACTACAAACTCAAATTAAGTTAGAACCACCTTGTACAGCATACTAAACACTAAGACTTGTAAGTGTTTCATTCAGGATGGTCACACTTTTGAAAATCGTGCATTTACATAACTTGAATCAATGTTTCACTCTATTGTCAACAATTTCGCCACAGGCTACTCCTCTCTTCCAAGAGCGCCAAAAATAAAAATCCGTCAAAAAAAATCCGAAAACCAAATGATATCATGCGAAAGTACTGCTGAAGAGGTTTTATTTGAATGGTCACATCAAAGGATTTCGTCCACAGACTCAAAAGTTATAACTACACCTACATCAGTGTTTTCATAATTGGCTCTGGGAGTGTAGCCTGTCATGCAGGCTACTGGGAGTGCAAGGATTAAACCGTAACACAAGTAGAGCTCTTTATCAAAAGGAGATAATTTTTCGTTTCCCTGTGATAACTCGTCCAATTTTTACTTGACCTATCTAACTTTTTTGTATAAATTATTTTAAGGATAATTTAGTTGCTGATAACTGCTGGAGTGGGAAAGGAACGCCGGGTCTAGAATTTTTCACACGCGCGTTTCTGCGAGGATAATTTCAGTGGCATGCAGAAACATATGTCAAATAATGCTGATAATAATAGTTATGATGATGGTGTTTGGCTTTAGTTGATTTTGATGAGGTTTTTCCTTTGTATTTATTGCTCAATACCTTTTTGCTACCATGATCCTGAAAGGCATGCACCCAAACACAATACAGAAACATTTTCCCCACACGATGACTGTTATTCGCAGCCTTTTTACTAAACAGTACCCTTGTTTAGCATAAACAAAGAAATATCTTCTATAAACAAAACTGCATTGTTAAGTCTTTAAAAGTCTTGTCTACAAAGAAGAAAAACCAATTTGCCACATTAACTGACATTTCGGTTAAATGGGTCAAACGCTGCCAAGAAAATGTCCGTTCTGAACCAAGCATTAAAATGTTGTGCCCTTTGAATCTCTTTTGCTCAAGAGGCAATTATTTAATTGACACATATTAAACAGCTTGTTGAACCCTTTGTTTCTTTAACTGCTCAACCTATTAGTTGTTTAATTTATTGTTCTCACGCTGCCTAAATCCCTGGTCCAACCCTAGAGTTGTGCAATAACTTCAGTTTTAACGTGTGGTCAAACTCCAACGGCATGGCTAATCAAAAAGGAAATCTTCTCTACTGATTGCTTTTACAATGTTTAATTTTAGACGCCCTGAAAGTGACATTGTTAAAGCAGGAAAGAAAACAATAGCCACACGAAATTTCGAGAAATTTCTGGAACTTTTGGCCGAACGGCTCTGAAAGAGAGCAATTTCGTGGAATTTGGTTTGAATGACTTTCTATACTATACGAGGCACCACCAACCTAATGCGAACAAAGTTCGGTAATTGTGTGTAATGTAAAGTCTGGTAAAGTCTTCGACTTGAAGTTTTATCTCTTGATAACATGCGAAACAGTCGATCATCCTTGGGCCAAAGGTGTTTTAGAATCATTCGGAGTATGCCAATCGGAAAAAAAGAAATTGATTTCATTAAAAGATTGGAATTTTTGGTTGATTAGATAGGATGCTAAAGCCAATAAAGATGGCAATGTTGTCAGATTTCTAGACAAAATGTCTGTGGCTTTCTTTCTTATCATAGTTTTTGTCGCTTTTACTCCACTAAGCGATTTAATTCAAAGGTTTCCAGAACAGTTAACTTATCAGAGCTCTTAACTACAATTGCAGCTTTCATGCTACGCTTCCATAGCTGCCAGGTATTTAGGACGGTATTCAGTGATTGATATTTGTAAGAGTATTTTCAGGTTCTCGTCAAATCGCGCTGGACGTGTTTTCCGGCTTGTTTTGACCTATTTTAAAATCTCTGATTGGAAATCTTCCCAAATCTCTTAGTCATAATCTGAACCACATCAATGCTGTTGCATCACTTTTTCTCTTTACCTGTCGATAAAGAAGGCATGGTTACTCTTTCCCACCAAGAGCAAAAATTTGGGTCAATGGTTTATACAAGCGTTCGTTTGTAATAGGGTCTTAGAGACCGCGCGACCATTCAGATAGCGGATAAAGGATAGCGGGAGTTAGTTTCTAAAGAAGCGGTGGTGCTGCATCGGTGCCGGGGAAGTGCAAAACCGGCACTGAATTTGGTATCAACTGAGTTGTTTAAGGCGGGGGTACACCTGAATTTCAATGAAATAATAAGAGGTTTAAAGAAGGCATAGAAGAAAGAAAATGATTAAACTTTGTAACACCAACAGACAGTTGATAACCACGCAAAAGCACCCAGCCAGTTTTTGATAGTGGACTATTTAAAACTACATTACTCTTCAATATTTCTTTTTTCCCAAAATTTTACAAATCCTATGAGAAAAACTATTTCCTCTCAAACATATCAGTTCATTAGCAACTAAAATTTAACTTATCCCTTAGCCGTATCAAGGATGATGAAGAAATCACCCCAAAATTTACAAAACACCCCATAACATAGATTCATGCATGAGATGAGCAGAGAGCTTTTGGATTGCTTGAAACGTGAACGAGATATTTCCATTAAACCCAAGTGGCGAAAAAATGCCAGGCATTCAGGTGTACTGTCCCGCCGAAATAACACATTTTCGCTTAGCTTACCTTATTTTCATGCATATTTACATGATATCGCCAAATTCCACCAAATATTAGATAAAACGATTCTATAGTGCAAAACAGAAGCAGTAGTTTGGAGATAAAGTGGAGATAAAGTGCAGAATTGTATAGATGGAAGTGCATTCCTGTACCCCAAATTTGATTTGGTGACAGGCAGTCAAGAAATCGAAATTGCCATATGATTCTTGTGGAATTTTGACTTTTTAGGTGTCATTTTGTCGGCTTTTAGTTCCTATTTCTTTGCTTTCATCACTTTTGGCGTTGTTTTCCTTCTTACGTTTCAAGATAATAAAGCAAGCTTGAAGCAATCTGTTGGCTATACTAATTAAAAGTACGATATACCAGCCGTAAACACATTACTGAGCAAAAAAAGCTGAGCTTGACGTTTCAAGCGTTAGGTCTTCGTTATTCGCTCTGACAAAAGGCTTAGTAACTTAGTTTGGAACTTTAGCTTTTGATTCAATCTGTTTACGGTAAATAACCGGTACTGCACTTTTCAGGGGAGTGAAAAGATGAACAGAAAAAGAGATGATGAGAAGGAAACTTAAACAGTCTCACATGAATACAGTACAGCACATGAACGCACGGCTGTTCTCTCAGTTTAACCACCAAATGCTCTAATTAGCTGACAAGGATAGATGTGCGCACCTTTTGCAAAAAGCATTTAGCCTAATATAAAGAGATCATCCTTGTTTTTAATATCAGTAGCTTTGCTCGATGAATTTGGTTTTGTACTGAAAATATATAGCAAAAGACAATTCTTCACTAATTGTGACTAGACTGAATTAGGTTTTTGATTTTTTTTTTCAAGGAGTAATGATTTGTCGATGACAGAGACGCCCTAGAGTTAGGCTTTAATTATGTGATACTGTTGTACTTCGAAGTTATGAGGTCGTTCAACATAGTCAAACGCGCTAGTTTTCTCGTTTGCTGCTGTTATATTTCATTTCGAAACTGTGTAAAAATGTGACAAAAAAAAGTAATTCATCTCGTGGCAAACTCCCGACTTTTTTGTAAATGTACCCGGCTTTTCCTGAAGATCATATTCAGTCTAAAGAGAAATGTATATATACAAAGGGAACAGTGCCCCACCGAAACATGGAAATTTAGCTTTCCTAATTTCCACGTTATATCGCCTAATGTCACTAAATATACAACTAAATTAGATGAAAAGATTTTAACGAGCAAAACAGAAGCAGTAGTTTGGAGACAGAGTGCAGGATAACAAAGATCAGTGGAAGTGGATTACAGTTCATCAAATAATTTGCTTTCGTGACAGGCGGTCAAGAAATTATCAACATTTGCATTCTGGAAGAACTTTGAGATTTTAGACCCTTTTTGTCTTTTAAGTTTGTATTATTTGCGGCGCATTTATTACTTCTGGCGATGCCTTTTTAGCTTTAATTTTACATGGTTTGCAATGTAAGGATGCTAATGAAAATTGATTTAAATCAATCAAACACTTACCGTTCTGAGTTGGTCAAAAATTTAAGGAACATCTCTCGGTCAGTATGTACCTCGCTGCCTTTTGATCAGTGCGTGATTGTGGACTTTAAAAAGTGCTGCTGAGCGCCTTAGCTTGTCGCAAACACTGTTTCTCTTTTGGTCTGTTTATTACAATTTTATCTTGAACGATTTACAGTGCTTATATATAGGGATTAACCTATTCCTATATATAAGTACTGCAAATCGTTCAAGATAAAATTCCTTGACTCCCACATAATTCTAATCCCTAACATTTCCCAGGCACTGGATGAATCAGTAAAGTTTGACCATTCAAATGAAACACAATAAGTTGGATTTTTCCGTATGGTGCTGTTTTTATGGAGATAGTTATGTTTTCCAAAACTTGGAAAGTCGTAGCTTCACACTCTTAAATACCAGGAAAAAGATTAATGTTGCTATAAAATAAAGGATTAATAAGGCACAGAGTCTATAAACACATGTCTTTCCTGCAGATAACAATGTCATCTCAAGAAGAAACTTAAAATTCTCGTTATTGAGGGTCTGGATGGGTCTGATAGCTGGGAATTGTCCAAAACTGATTAACTGTCAGCTGAAAAATGCCACGTTTTCAAACTGATAGCTTAGCTAATTAGATATGAGAACTGCCAAAATGAAATGACAGCGGAGAAATGCCTAAAATTTTAACTGATCGTTGATATTTCAGTGCGGGGGGAGGGGCGTATAGGCAGATGTGCCGCTGTGAATGATATGGTTTTCAAGCAGTTTATTCTGAGACGAGGTATCAGGAAATCAGAGAGTTTTGGACTAGAATAGGGTTATAATTTGCCAGGAAACGGATCGGTACATTAAGAGAAAATGATCACTTTTTTCTTGGTGGTATAAATAATTTAAGTGAATAAGAAGCAAAGGACCGTGAGCGAAAATGCTGCCGGTGTACGTAGGATCTGTGTAACAGATAAATAATTTAGTCTGGAGTAAGAACGTTTAAGAGCCTTAGCCTTATACATAAGCTACGTAGAAAGGGCATAGAGATTTTTGGTGTCTAGTCTAAAACAGGGTTGCAAAATACAGCTGAACATGGTCCCTTGTATATAGTCACAGCGGCACCAACCACCCAAAATGTAAAGCGACCACGCCCCTCCCCGGGGGATTCTAGCATTGTTATTGTGTTTATATTTCGGCATGGAGTTATCTTTGAAATTAAAAGCCAGCTAATCATATTGATTTGTACATTGAATGCAAAACAGAAAAAAAGTTAAAATAGGTGCAAAATGAGTGATCTTAGTTTGTTCTCTTTTCCTCAGTTCAGTAGTAACTATTGAATGGTCAGACACTTTACTGTAATACTAATTGCTGTTTTGCCTGCTGACACAACTCCTTATTATTTTCCCATTTACAGAACTCGAATCATCGTTCTTAGAATGCTTGTAATGCCTGGATGCCCCAAGAAATGCAACGCCAAAAGTACTTCACCAACAACCTGGGTTTAAAATTCTAAAACTTTCAGTCAATCAAGAATGATGCTTATGGATACGTAATTGCAGTTTTTTTTTTCAGAATAATTTGATTCAATAAACATTCTTACCTCAAGTATAGAAAACAAAATATCGAATAAGTGCAGGAATCATTGGAAAATCTTACCTTCGCCGCCCACTGAACAACTCCTATTACAGGTTGCATGTTTGTGATACTGCTTGCACGCGTGTTAAATAAAAACCCATATTTGCACTTTAAGTGGCGAAGAAGCCCTCTTAACGCAAACACGAGTTTCCGGTGCAATTTTTCAAACTCGATTACCAGAGAAAATACAAACAGATAATCAATGTTGATCCTTATTTACATATAGACGTCCTGCTAAGCACTTAATCTGTTGAATAAACTTTGGTCGGGTAAAACGTTCGTTATAAAAGAGTTTACGTAATAATTGATTGTCAGTCCATTGCTCCTCGGCCTATTTCAAACTTGCAATGAAAAAGGAAATCATTCTAGATAGTGGACCTAACATAATGTAAAACACTTAGTTTTGCTATAAAGCTTTATCACCTCTTCAGAAATATCACCAAGAAACACATGAGTTATCTCTTATATATAAATCGATTATGTTGTATTTTGATTATTTTTAATCTCCTCAACGGACGTCGGAAAGTATAGCATATCACTTAAACATCAGACGAAACGAAAGCAAAGGCTCAGCTTATTAAGCCCTAATAAAGTTGCTGGATCGGTCTAAAGGATATTTCTTGCTGCTCTTTCAGGAAATAAAACTGTCGGTCTACGGTGCATGTTGTAGACAGATAACGCGCTTATCGACTGATTAGCCAGGTGATCCGAAACGGGAGAAGCTTTGGCTCGGGGTTTTACGTCACGGGGTCGATATTTCCCCGTCCGGCGTTGGTCTTGATGAACGCCGTCAATAATGGCTTAATCATGTGTCCTCCCGTTGAGCTTTATCAGTCGAATAATCTCGTTATAACTTGAGAACAAGTAATAAAGGACTGGAATACGGCAAGGACAACCACCACCTGTCCATTGAGGTTGGGGGAGGGGGGAATATACTAATTGCAGCCGGTGCATTCGACAAACCACGCCGTGAGTGAACGGTTTTTGCATACTTTCTTGCCGCGAAGAGTATTTTTACGCCGTCTCTGCTTTGTGTGCACTGCTGATGTGTGTAAAAGAGCAGTTTTGACCAATGGTTTCACTAACACCCTTTCATTCCCAGAGTCAGTTATGGAGACATGTAGTGTAGTTCTAACTTTTGAGTCTGTGGACGAAATCCTATGATGTGACCATTCAAATGAAACCTCTTCGACAGTATTTTTGCATCGTACCATTTGTTTTTCAGTATTTTACAAAACGAAATATGGATTTTTCTTAAATTTTGATTTTTGGCACGTACTCTTGGGAGTAAAGGGATAACTAAATGGTCTGTTGAAAAATGAGCCGTAACTTTCGGATCATACTTCCTATTCTTTTGCAGGATAGCAAAGACCAAATCATGACCAGCAATATTTGGGTTAGACAGGTATTGTTTTTACTAACGTTCACGTATTATATGTACGCTATAAATTATTGATTATTTTTTTTTCACTCAAAAGTTAAAATTTGGCCTCTCTCAGTCTCAATTTCCAAGAAATATCTTAGACGTAAACAGTGTGTATATCATGGCTTTATGTTGTTCATTAGTTTTGGACGAACAGCAGACTTGCCTGGGACCCTGCTGAGTTTGGTGGAATCACAATCATCAACATCAGTCCAAAGATTGTGTGGAAGCCTGATATTCTTCTTTACAACAAGTGAGGTCACTTGCGATTATTTTAGGGACCGACCATTTTACTTCCGGGGTTGATCGGGTAATTTAAAAATATATATACATATATATATATCCGGCAACTGCGAAAGCTTGACATGAAACCTAAGATTTATTAATTTTTTTAGCAAAAACGAAATGCCTGCAGCAAAACAGCTAAAGGAAAAAATACCCAGCACAAACAAGATCACCCCCCCCCCCCCCACCCCCCTCATAAGTCTTCTTCTTTTTTTTTTTGTTTTGATCGCCCTTCATTTCTAATTATATAAGCCGTGACAATGCTGTGGCCCAAACACAGCCGAAAACGAAAAAACGCGGCAGTCACTCAAACTCTTATTTTTTAGTAGAAGGGGCGTTACATTATTCTAACACATTCTAGCAGAATGCAGTCCCAACAATACATCTCAGGGCATTAATAATGGCAATTTATCCACGTTTAACAATAATATTCTTGGATGCGATAGGTCATTTGTAACAAATTTGCCCAAATTAACCGAGAAAATTATCTAAAATGCCTTCAAATATATCAGAAGCTCATCTATTATGAGGTTCTGAATATAGATAAAATTAGTGAAAACGCTTGCGAAAGTTCTTAAATAAAAACAATTTTTCAGACGCCCTGCTAGCAAACTAATAAAAACATAATGACGTCGGCTTTATAATTAAACTTTAACTGAAATATTTAGTTATAACCTCAGTAAATTCAAGAGTAATACAGGCAGGTTTTCATGAAGTTGTTTTTAAACCGTAATAAGAAACAACGTATTAAGTAACTAAACACTACCCAACAGCGTAATGACATTAATAGATAATATTCGCAGTAAATTTTAACATGTATATGTTGTTATCCTTCTTAAAAAAATTCTTGTGTCTTATCAAAAGATTTGTGGTTTTCGTCCGGCTATAAAAGACAACCAATGCATGCTTTTCTACGTGTAGAACACTACGAGGTTGTTTCAGAAATTTAAGAAATCAGTTTGCGAGAATTAACGTAAATTTCGGAATGGATATTTTTTGGCCATCCAAAAGAGATCATACCTCGGAGCTTTGATCAAGATCCTTTCCTGAAATTAGTTTGGAAAGAATGTACTACATTGTCTAACTGATGTAAACAATATGGACTCTTCATATTTATTTCCTGACTCCAGAATAACTAGAATTTACCCCCTTAATTACACGGGACGATTCGCAACGACGATGTTTAGAGCAACAAAATTAACAACAGGTATGTTACACGAAACAACTTGTCGAGTAAAATTCGTGTTTTTGCGTTGCAAGTTTCTGAAGCTGATTCAAAAACTTCGCAACGCAAACTTTGCGAAGAACATCGTCCGCGCACCCATGTTGCGCTAAAAGTCGTCGTTACCAATCGTCCCGTGTAACATCACTTTAAAACTTAGTTAGATCATCTATTTGCAGCTGCAATACTGAGACATATTTCCAGGTCGTTTTCTCTTACTGAAATCTCAACCGTTTGATTAGATAGGTTAATTATTTTTCTCAGAACCTACCAGCTCACACAAGGATGTATGTTGTTGTTATCTACAAAATCACGTTTAGTATTGCTCAACTCAACAACTTTGAACAGCAGAATTTTCCTCTTAGTGCGTCAAAGTGTGTCTGCAGTTCGCTCATTGAGTTGATCACATTATCTTTCAAATGGGCAACGGGTGATCCTCAGGGTTCAAAATTGAAAATCACTGCCCGTTCGAGTAACCAACCAAATCTCCCGTTAAATTAATCTTTTTCTTCTTTGGAAGCAGCCAAAGATTAACTAAAGAATATTGTGCGCATGCCAAACTGACTATCATTACCTGACCAAAGCGATGCTAACTTCGAAGTCTGTTTCGAACGCTTTTCCATTTTCTTTTCGATCGCACCATGGTAATGTACGTGCGACCCATGACCAATGCATGGTATATATGCAAGTTACACGATTACTAGCTACGCGTTGGTGGAACAGAAAAAAGGGAGGATGACCAGCCTTTTAAACTAATCTAATTACTTAGATAAAACTGCTTAGGACGTCTATATTGATAAAATACAAGGATCAACATGGATGATTGTCCTGAGGCCAGGAGTGGTATAATAGAGTTTGAAATATTGCACCGTAAACTTCAGCTGGCTCGAATGAGAACCTCTTATCACAAATCCTGAAAATATGGACACGTAATACACGCAAACTGAGTACCATTAAATACATGCATCTTTTTATTTTTTGTTTGACTTTAAGAAAACTTTTAACTTTTAATTTAGTAAATATACTAGACAATGTGGAATCTATGGTTCACTGGATATTGTTAAGTGAACAGACTCCTTTTTTTGCTACACAAAATTGTCGAACAATGGTTCTGTTTGAAAAGACAACTTTGTTTTGAGCAGAGATCCGTTAGATTATTCTGGATGACATTCTCGTTTTTCGCGTATCGCTTGATGTTGCAAAAACAAACACTGAAAAGAGAAAGAAGCGAAAAGTGCACAGCTAATTAAATAACAAGATCTTTACCATCAAGCCATATAAGATAGATGAGAAAGTCACCGGACCCTGATCCTTATCCTACAAAATGTCGAACTAAAAGTAAGTCAATTAAATTGTCTGTTTACGATATTGTCACGTAAGCGAGCAATAAAATTTATTATTTTATTTTTAGCCAATGTTTAGATATAGTCGTCATTATGTGGTTTAACATTACTCCCTTTTGACGGTCTTGTGGCAAACCGGAGGAACTCGTTTTTGTTCTATTTTCGTTACCTTTAGTTATTACGTATCATCATGTGATTATTATTATTATTGTCATTATTATTTTTATTTCTATCGTGTAAATATTTTAGTGTTTGCCTTAATTAATATTATTGCCATAATTTTTATCTCATTTTCTCATCTTTTTATAATTGTTCAGTAATATATGTTGAACAGAACCCTCAGGGAACTCGTGTCTATGTCTATATCTATGTTTTTTTTTGACGTAAAAGAACAATTAATTGGCAAGACCTTTCTGACATGCCACCTTTCTGATCTTCTGACAAAGAGTAACCGTTTCGCTAGCTCCGTTTATTTATGAGTAATCACTGAAGCAATTTGGACAGCTCGCTCATGCACGATAGCTCCACAGAGCTCGAAGTTGCCAGTAGGTCTTTTTATTATCTAGGAACAGCGGCCTAAACGCAAACTTATAGGGATTAAAAACCGTGTACGTAAAAACTAAAACTAGCAGTATAAATCACAGATCATGGAGACGCGTTCGAAGGAATTTCCGGCGGAAATGAGCCCCTGAAAAAAAACAATAGGGGCGGCCATTTGGAAGACCGTCTACCAAAAAATCTCAAATTTGTCTCCAACACGAAATTAGGATTGCGTTCTTCGAACGCGATTAAATTAAATTAAATTTTAAATAAAGAACCGTGCACGTAGTTTTTGTTTCACAGTGAAGTTTTTAAAGATAGAGATGTATCGAAACTGTGTATCCTCGGTTGTATTCAATAGTATATTAGGTCGCACAAAGCAAAATGAAATTATACAAATAAAGCGAGCCTAGGCGTGTGTCAGGCGCGAGCCGCGGAAGCGTTATTTTAAATACTCTATTAAAGGTGGACTGTTGCCACTGTACTGCAAACATTGTTTGCTAAGTGCTTGTTGGGTGATCAGTAAATAAACTGTCGAAACAAAATTGGTTGTAACCGAGCATTCGTTGGACGCAAATATAATCAACGAACACAAGAAAGATTCTACGAGTATACAAACAGTGTGCAAACCCTAAATTATGATGAATAATAAAGTTATCTTCCATTGTAAAGATCAAAGCAAATGAAATTATACAAATAAAGCAAGGCTAGGCGTGTGTCAGGCGCGAGCCGCGGAAGCCGGTTATTTTAAATACTCCACATATTGAAGGTGGATAGTTGCCACTGTACTGCAAACGTTGTTTGCTAAGTGCTTGTTGGGTGATCAGTAAATAAACTGTCGAAACAAAATTTGTTGTAACCGAGCATTCGTTGGACGCAAATATAATCAACGAACACAAAAAAGATTCTACGAGTATACAAACAGTGTGCAAACCCTAAATTAAATGAATAATAAAGTTATATTCCATCGTAAAGATCACAACGAGTTGTCGAAAATTAAATTGAAAGTATGACAAGTTTCACTACTATGATCGTCTTGTTTAATTTAAGATCAACAACAATCTTTATTTCACCCAAGAGCCTATCATTTCAGTATATACAGTAAATATTTGATATAAAATTTCTAAACAATTTTCAGATCATCGATAATTTAACCCAGATATTATCGAAACGATGTAATTTGTTTACGTTTTAAAACAAGACGTACCTTATTAAGATCGACGAGTTTGACAATCCTACTTTTATAACTTTCTCCTCAGAACTTCTAAGTGCTGACTGTGAACTAAAGTACAATTCAGATTCTTTCTCTTCAGTTAGACAGGATCAGGAAGTCCTAAAATGCCTCTGTTTGTGGTCGCATAATTGGTGTAGCATAGCAGCTCTCGTAAGGACTCGCACCATTGGTTAGACAGCCTTCGAGAGATCAATACAACAAACAAAGAGAAACAATGGCTCCTAGCCCTAAAAACAGTAGCAGTCGCAGCGCCTTAAACAATAGAGCTGGCTACCGTAACTCGTGCGCGAACTGAAGGCATCCAAAAGGTCCCTTCCTAACTCTGTTCGTCATGAAACACTTTTTGAATTAGCTTTTTGTAATGTGGGAATATTCAAGTATTAAAGTCGAGGTAGTGATTGCATTGATGATATCATAAGAAATGTAATTCAACTTTCCTGTCCTTTTTCTAGACTTCCGATGACGTACTTCGTTTGATCTCTCATTTATACGCTCCATTAACACCCATAGACTGAAAGTTATAATGAGTCGAGATACTGATAATAAGCTACAGTAAAATTTTTCATGGAAATGTTTTGCACTAGCCTATAAGTTTAGGATAAAAGCATTTTATTGAATTGATTCAGCTTTCTAAGCTCGTGTCATGATAGTAATGTTTCTATTGTTTTTTTATTCTAGATTTTATATACACAAAGACTAATGATTACGGGAAAAAATGTGGTGAATCAAATTGTGTCGTGGAAGCCCAAAATCACATAAGCCATTTATTAATATTTACTGAACGAATTAAGGGATTAGCTGTCCTACAAAGCGTGCATTGGATTAAAGTTTTCTGTACATTGTTGCAATGTACATATTGCAAACTGTATAATTTCATCAGATCGCGCCATGTCGCTCACCGAAGAGACCTTCCTAAGCTACACGCATAATCTGCGTAGTTGGCGGAGGAGCAATTATTCGCGCGAGAGCAAGAGAAAGCCAGTTTTGGCGGTGGAGCCTTCGCCGTTTGTGATAGCGGGTCCACCCCCAAAAGCATATCCTCGCACCCTTCTTTCGTTATATATTATGTATATCCTTTCGTGTCTATAATCGAATGCAAGGCCATTAAGTAGGTGATTGGCCCAATCAGCCCCACCAGAGACCCCATTAGCCACCACGTCTTAGGATAAATCACAGAAGGCGTTCATAGAGAACATCATCAGGGATTAACACCCCGTTTTACTTCACCCTATATTAGGGGCAAAACTCTACTTAGCCTATTTTCCTGGCCTCTTCGACGTGGAAATGGGAATTGGGCTTTAGGTGGCTGCTGTTCGCATGCATGGTATGAAGCAAAAATAAATAAATAAATACTTGTTGGAAAAACCGAAGTTTTACAACTGGCATTCTTAGTCAAATTCGGTAACGCCGCATATTCCATGACGGAAATTATATTTATGAATAAGGCGCATAATGCTTTGCTGATATTGACCTACCTACAAAATCATGATCAACTGAAAGAACAAAACACTTCAGAGACAATAAGTGTACTTAAAAGTCAGCCAGTCACTTCAGTTAGAAATTTGCATTCAGGCCGACAATAATCATGACTCACGGGCAGGTCATAGACAATACTTGCTTGTTAACAAAAATGTTTTATAACAGGAAAACATTGAGGCCTTCGAATCTAGTTGTATTTTCACAATAAGGAGAAGGGCTCGGGTCTGAGACCCCCTATGTTAGGGAAGCGGTAAATAATAAACACTTAATGACTGGTCTCGAGGGAAACAGTGAATTTTGTTTCCCGAGAATCTCGATGTTTCCCGAGACGAAGTCGAGGGAAACATCGATATTCGAGGGAAACAAAACTGTTTCCCGAGGGATCAGTCATTAAGTGATTTGTTATATAGCAATACAAAAAAAAAACACACAACACAAACGCGCCGAGCACTCGAGGTAAACATCAATCCACTATAATCATGCAACCTTTTGTCACGGTCTGATCACGTGCGCTAGTGGGCAACAGTGCAATGTTACCCTCTGACGTCAAAATTGTTGCCCGCTTTCGCAAATGTTGCCCGCTTAGCACAATTGGCGGGAAACAGTTTGTTTGTTAGATGTCATGTGACCATGAATCAACCAATCAACGGGCGCGTTGTATTGAGAAAAACTCCAGCTATATATGTATATATGTTTAGGACCCACTGTTCCACACAAAAGATGGCGATGCATTTTTTGTGTCCCATCCCCTCCCCCTCCCCTACCTAAAATATGGTTTCTTGGTTGTATATAGCTCCTACCCTATCAGTAAGAGTAAAAACCGAGAAAAAGATACAAAACTCTCTGTGTCGTTCTAGTAACAGATTTTGTTCATTAGTCTCATCAGATAGGTTGTGTCTTGCACAGTCCCCCTACCCTCACCCGGTCTCACCCCCATCTACACGAGGTTGGTCCTCTTCGAGTATACTTGTTAAAACCACTTCCCCTAAATGTGCCTTCGGTCAGTCAAAAAGTTGACAATCAGTCTCTCTGTTATACAAGAATTACAAGTCATACTGTCATCAGTGGGTCAGCCAGTTTGTGTATGGGTCAGCTATGCGATCTGTCGGCCAAGTGGTGGGTTAGTCAGGCGGTCAGTCATGCAGTCAGGCAGGCAGGCAGTAAGTCCGGTCAATCAGTCACTTGCTCACTTATATTAGTCATGATCATGCATTCGGTCAGTGACCGTCAGTGACAGTTTCTCAGTTAGCTAGTCAGTCAATAGATCATTCAGTCAGTCATTCCGTCAGTCAGTCCGGTCAGTCAATCAGTTTGTTGGTCATACTCAGTTGTCATTCGGTCAATCAGTCATACTCAAATGTTTAACGTTAACGTTGTGAAGATCAAATTAAAACCGTTGTCAAAAGCTAATAAAGACATCGAGTAGGTGGTACTTTATTCCCGGGTTTATTTTAGTATGCGACTTATTCCACATGTAAAAGTTTGCACCCCTTTTCTTTGTCTTCTTGAAACGTTTTATCACGATGTTAACGTTTCTTGTGTTCTTTCAGCATCAACGGCGTTGGGGGAGAAATGTACAACTTTGACACCAAGGTCATCTTACACCACGACGGGAGGAACGAATGGTTTGCACCGACAGAAATCAAATCAATCTGTAAGATTGACATAACGTTCTTCCCTTTTGACGAGCAGACTTGCTTGCTAACGTTTGGTTCCTGGACATACAACAGTCAATACCTGGATCTTGCCCTTAAAAGCAACACCGCTGATCTACAAAAGTACACCCGCAATGGCCAATGGACGTTGGTGTCCGTAAACGCCACGAAAAACGTTGTTCATTACAGTTGTTGCAAATATCCGTTTGTCGACATTACATTCACTGTGCATATTCGTCGGCGGCCATTGTTCTACGTACAAAACTTGATTCTCCCTTGTATCTTACTGGCTACTTTGACTGTGTTCTCGTTTTCGTTGCCGCCAGGTTCTGGAGAGAGAATTGCCTTGGTGATCACTCTGCTTCTTGGACTCACTGTGTACATGTTGATTTTCACGGAGAATATTCCTCAAACTTCAGAGGTCATTCCTCTGATTAGCAAATTTTTCATCGTGATACTGTTCGAAGTGGCGGTTTGCCTGATAGGAACATCGATCACCCTTCGCTTCTACCATTTCAGTGAACCGGAGAAAGAAATCTCTCCATGGGTTGAGTTGTTTATATTTGGTTGCCTGGCAAAGGTCCTGGGAATGAAAATGAACTCCAAATCATCTGAGCATCGGGAGAACTTCAGTATGATAAGCTCAAAACGCCACATCACGAGGGGTGCGTTTTATAACAGATTGTTTCCGTGCAGAGGAGGTGGCAACAGTTCCACGAGCGGCAGTCAAATACAAGTAAAACAGTGTTGTGAAAAAAATCCTCTTGATAAACGACTCGAAGAAATCACCGACAAAATAAGCGATATTCACGGAAGGGTTGTTGACCAAGACGACGTGGTAGGAAACAAAGAGAGATGGCATTTTGCTGCGTCGGTTGTGGACAGGTTTTTTCTTATTCTTTCCGGCATGGCAATATGTCTCTCCGTCATCATTTTCTATCTTATGATACCAAAGTACGAGGGAGAGACAGTGATTACATAGACAGTACCTCGTACTACTGAAATGCAGTGAAGATTGACAGAAGGTTATTATTCGATATACCTCCGCAGTATTGTACAGTAAAACACTAAGCTATTCCATATGCAGGAGACGTTAGACCTCAGTATGGATTGGACCATTATTTTCGGGAAATCGTTTTTTTTTATTTATTAACCTTTATTCAAAAATAAATTCACTTACACTTCATTCACTCATTTACATTACTTACATTATATAAACTAAACACCTACAACTTAATTAAAACAAAATAAACAAGATACAGGGAGTATACAGTACTTCTATCTAAATTATAGAGAGCAACAGTTGCCATTTTTTGTTATGGTCGTTATGAATGTCTAAAGAATTTTGGCTTTTGGCTATCAGGGACTCTAATTTATAAGTATACCTAGCGCCTTATTTTGGCTAGCAATAATGTTAGCGACGGTTTTATATTCAAACAACGACACTGATAAATTATTTGTTTAGAGAGAAGAATGATATAATTGATCAATATGTATTCTTTTTTAACAAATCCAAATGTTATGTCAACAGCACTTAAGTTTTGCAGAGATATACCATGCCCTTCCAGCCAGTTTCTTACTGATAGCCAAAAGTTCCAAGTGATTTCACAGTGAATAAATAAATGCTCTGAGGATTCGTCAGACTTGCCACAAAAGGAACGCATGGGTGATGCCACCTTTGCCATTATATATAAAATCTTACTTGTATAAATAGTTCAATTAAGCAATTTGTATTGGAATTCTCCAGCTTTAGAGTCTAGGGTTGTACTTCGGTGTGCTATAAGTTTCTTGTAAAAAAGCAATATCCACTTTTTATCTCGTTAATGCGCATGCGCATTAAACGAGATTTCGGATTCAGTACGAAAAAAAGGGACAAAAGTTGTTAACAAAGATTTCTTTGGTTTTTTTGTGGACTTTTGTCCGGGGGGTTACTTCTTTCTTCTTTATAGAAGCTATATTAGGACATTGAGGATATGGTTGGTTAAACCGGTTAGGATTTCAAGAAGGGCGTCACATACTGCCACTAAAATTTTTGGGGAGCACCCCCGAACCTATTTTAATTTCCCAAGGGTATTGGGATGTCAGAACTTGTCATGAACAAAGGTATTAAGTCCTTCTTTAAGTTTCGATATCTCACGTTACCTATCAGTTGCAATCATTTGTCGTAAAGCCATTGAAGTTGCTTTAGAAGGGTAAGAATAGGTCAAATGCGTTTTCTTGGGAAACGCAGTTTGAGAATTTCACGGTGTATTTTTACGAATGGAGACGTTTTAAGAAAGTTAAATGGGACAGGAAAGTTTGTGTTTTAATATGAGCGATATGGCAGAGCAAAGTAGCATGAACTTTGCGTTTTTTTCTATTTTGGAATATTACGGTTTGATTGTGCAATAGTATGGGAAAGACGTCATAGTTTTGTTGATTTAGCTACCGTGCACAAGGAAATGTGTTTTGCGGGAGGAAATTTTTGCGGGTTGCGGAGACAGCTAAAATTTCTGCTGGAAGGAAATGTTTGCGGATTTCTGGTCAAGTATAAATAAAATCCAAGGCATCGGTATTAAACTGCAATTTTACTTCCTGACCGGAGGTTTGTATAATTCCCATAGTTATGGTTGCTGTTCTTGCGCCAATATGAACATAAACAACGAGAAAACTAGTGAGTGAATTATTGTACGTTGTTGTAAAAACGTAACAGTATTATGATAACTGTACAGGCCCGCAAATGATCCCGGGACCGGAAATGATCCCCAAATTGGACCGCAAATGATCCCAGGACCGCAAATGATCCCCAGATTGTAACGCAAATGATCCCCAGACCGGAAATGATCGCCTCGCCGTAAAGGGAAAAAAGTGTGGACTCGGAAATTTGGAAAGTGGATTTAAAATTTTTAGAATCCATTTTTTTTCTTAATAATACAACGGTTATTTTATTACAACAGTTATTTTATGCAGCAGTTATCATAGGTAACGCAAGCAAAATGTACTGTATTTGAACTATTAGCAAACAAAGTTCTCAACTTTGAAAATGATATCAAACGTCGCGAAATACAATGTAACAGTTCAATAAAACAGAACAATTTAGTAAGGAAAATGGAACATTTTTTTTTTACTTATATCATTATAGCGCCCAAAGTGTGCACCAATTGAAGGAAAAATCCTCAATGTTTCAAACAGGACTACGACAAGAAATAAATTTTAAGAGTCCAACGAAAAAAATTCAACTGGAACGTACAGATCTTTCTAATTACAACATCCTCACAATAAAGAAAAGTACAAAATTGTGGGTTTTTTTTACTGACTCGGTATAACTTTTGAGCAACAAAAACACGCAAGATCAATGGAAATGACAACGAGAGAAGACGAGAATTTTTAATTTTATGCAAGTGCAAGAAATTTGACTGAGACAAACTTCAATTCTCTACAAGTATAATAGCTTTTTAAGCTACAACTCTCTCTGCTATAAAGCTTGGATCCTGAAAATTAAAATCCTGCAAAGACAAATCTAAAATAGCTGGGCCCAGCGTGACATAAAATTAATAGCAGAAAAGACATTCACGGACAACAGATCATTTCAGATCCTGTCATGTTCGGTATTTCAGAGAGAAAAGTTAGAGAAATTCAAACCTTTCCTACATACTGAAAAATCTACATGCCAATATAAATAATGGACGATAAAATGAGGTCAACATCTACAAGCGCAACACCACGGGAAGTACAACAGACACCTTTACTTGACCTCTAGTCCGTTGCACGCGGCTTTTGAAAGGTTTTAAAACTCAGCCTACACTCTACAGTCACTAAAATCCTCCTTAACAAACGGCTAAATGTAGAATACCCGTCCAAAACATACAGAAGGAGCATATGGCATTAAAAACACGAGGTAAGAGTCGTGCAGGCCTGCCACCCCCATTTTACACCTAAAGGGCCCTGCGGTAATTCAAGTACTTACCGCTTGTATTTTATCTAATATTTGCAAGAGCGAATTGTGAGGGAAAGAAAATGTATTTTCAAATGAAAGTTAATAAATTGCAAATGTGTCATGATCTCCGAAATTCACACGTAGAAATGTTGTGCGCTTCCATGGAAGCCCATGAACAGGGAAAAAGTTCTAAGAGGTTGACAGACAACAAAGACATCTTCGAAGATTCATGGAATATTTTTGTTTATTTTTGCGATGCGCTTTCAAAACGAAAAACGTATATAGTCACATGTTCATTTAATTATTTCGCACAGTATGTTTACCGGTTTTCTTTGTTGCTTTAATGCCTGAGACGCTTGTCTTTTCCTCATTTCCTCACTTACGATAATTAACGAATATACATCCACGCCATTCCTAATTTTTGTTGGTATCATTTGCAGCAATCATTTCCGGTCCTGGGATCATTTGCGGTCCAATTTGGGGATCATTTTCGGTCCCGGGATCATTTGCGGGCCGGGATCATTTGCGGGCCTGTACATAACAGTCTCTGGTTCTTTTGAGGACATGTCTGGAGATGAATCGGGAATACAAATGACTGTTGTGTCGGTCGCCTCGGAGTTATGAGAGTTCACTGTTATATGAGAGTTATGAGTTATGAGAGTTCACTGTTAAAAAGTTCCTGTTTTGCCGATATACATCATATACATATCAACATTAAAACAAGTAATTTTTTCTGCGGGAGAATATTTCTGCGGTGGAAAATTTAATACAAAATAAAATAATACTGAATAATAATGGAAATGCAGTTTAAGAATTTCATGGTGTATTTTTACGAATGGAGACGTTTTAAGAAAGTTAAATGGGACAGGAAAGTTTGTGTTTTAATATGAGCGATATGGCAGAGCAAAATAGCATGAACTTTGCGTTTGTATGCAATAGTATGGGAAAGACGTCATAGTTTTATTGGTTTAGCTATCGTGCACAAGGAAATTTTGCGGATTGTCCTACTGAATTTGTTTTGCGGGAGGAAATTTTTGCGCGTCGGAACAGCTAAAATTTCTGCTGAGAGGAAATGTTTGCGGATTTCTGGTCAAGTATAAATAAAATCCAAGGCATCGGTATTAAACAATTTTACTTCCTGACCAGAGGTTTGTATAGTTCTCCTAGTTATATGGTTGCTGTTCTGGCGCCAATATGAACATAAACGACGAGAAAACTAGTGAGTGAATTATTGTACGTTGTTGTAAAAATGTATCAGTATTGGTCAGTAATATATATAGATAGGCTTAGCCTAACAGCGGAGCTCTCTGAACAGAAACGATGATGATAAGCTTAACTTAGGTGAAAGGTCGGAAGCACAAGAAAAATTAGAATTAAGATTGATGACCAGGCTATTTTTCAATTTTAGCAATTCTCAAAAACAGTAAGCTTATTACGCGACCGTCTGCACAGTACATTTAGACTGCACAAATTTCACAAAAGCTCACTGTTTGAGAAATGTGAAACTTCTCTTGAGCAGCAAATCGCGAAAAAAAGGCAAGGAAAAACGATTTTGCAAACCGTTTTCTCCGCTAAACACAACAAAAGTGTTGTTTTTTCTTTTAAAGTGTTCCCCTAAAGTTTACAATATTATCCTGAGAGGCTAGTCATTTCCGGTTACAAGGCATCCTGAGTTAAAGCTAGTCATTTCCGGTTACAATAATACTAGTATACCTAATAGGTAGAGGAGTGCTGCCTAGATGTCATGCATCTAACAAACAATTACAATCGGGCAATGAAACTATAAGTTTATTTGGCTATGATTGTAAATAACGTAACATAAACAGCAACATAAATTACAGAAATGATTTTCTCATCAGTCCTTTTTGTTTGGTTGGAAACAATTTGTTGGTTTATTTATCACTGAAGGCCGGTTGTGCTTTGAGGTTTTCTCAATATGTTGATCGAGCTGTTACAAGTATTAAGGTGGCTGAACACAGTTTCACTGTACCTATGCGTCATTCATTGTCATATTAAAACCACTAACGTCTGGGCGCCCAAAATTGGTGAGGCATACGATTAAGCAACAAGCTACATATTTTGATATTTTTGTTGAACTTTTAGGGTGTTGCCATGGCAACACGGGGGATTGTAAATCAGCCTGCAATATTTGGTTTCGTTTATTTTCAGAAAATCTAGTCATTAGATTTTGTCCATCATTTGTCTCCAGTAAACTCCTAAACACATTTGCATGTTAACACCGGTCTCATGTAATTTTGACAGAGGGATCTTCCGTAATTTGTGGTTTAATATGATTGCGTTTTGTAAAAATCTCCTTTGTTAGATTTCAAATTTTTGATGACAGGTGAGTTCAGCATATTCGGAACTATTATTGTGCCAAATTTAGTGGAATTCTAATGAGTTGTTCCGTAGAAATCAGCACGTTTCCGGGGAAAGTCGGCAACTGCGCATGCGTTGCATTTGACTGGGTTCTCGATCCGAAGACAAAAACGACCAAAAAGGCAGTGTATTTCCTCCATGGTTCTATATTTTATCTATTGATTCAACAAGCATTTTAACGAACAACAAATTGTTTGATTTTAAGACGAAAAGCAACACTTTCGCGGTACACGCTGAACAAAATAAAATGATCGCTGAATAGGCGCCACGTTTGTTTTACTCAAAACTCTGCGCGCGCTGACTCACGTAAGCAGCTGAAATTGAAGAGCGCGCGCAAACTGTGTTCAATCACCTTAAACAAAGGCTCCTAAGAGCCAACCCGTGAATAAGAAATACTAAAAAAAGGAGGTCCTGAGCGAGGCTTGAACCGGACCATCCGACTGTCATGCTGCGCGTCAAACCCCTCGGCCATCGTGACCATTCTCAAGCATGTTAAGGCATGGGCTGTCCTTTGATCTTAAATCCCCCGCGAAGAAAACTATTTTTTCTAGTAGACGTAATGTTCTTTTCGTATTAACGGCCATTAAAAGTGCAAAGCATAAATATTTCAACGTCCTTAAACCTTTTGAATGTTAGCATTTGTGGTCACGTGACTGATGACGTCATAATTAAGGAAAAAAGAGCAATCTGAAACTGGCCAAGGATGGATTATTGTAGCGGCCAAAAACCCATGCCGTATTTATTGACTTGGTACATAGATACAATCCGTGTCCTGAACGGAGAAATATCTCCTTTCGTTAAAAAGTTATTAAAAGAATAAAAGGGTCACGTGACCTATTTTTGAAAATTACTCTTTATCGGTAAATAGCAGTCAACCATTCAGGACAGATTCTTAAAGGGGGAAACCACAGAATTGCAATGCTATTTCAATATATACCTATTATATGTCATTTCGGCGGCCCATTTTCACTTTTCTCTTCGCGTAAGAAAACTGTTATAACAGGTCACGTGATGCAAACATTCCACACATAAAGTAAACACTAATTTAAGGACATCAAATTTTATGTTACTACCAAGTTTGAGGATGTTTATGTGTATATTTTTAAAGTAATGACTCTTGACGGATTTTATGAAAATTAGGCTCTGGGTAATGCCTTAACATGCTTGAGATTGACATGGAAGATAAATTTAATTACTCCGAAGTAGGTAACTATCAAAACGCATGTCGCGGTTGAAAAATCCTTTTAGATCGATAAGACTCCAAATGCGAAACATCTTTAAGCTTGTGAATGATATATATGAAATAAATCATATATGAACTGCGGAAATGAAATCAAATGAAGAATGATCCTCGCAGTTGTGAACGCAATTTAAGCAATTGCGAAAAGAAGCCTGAAAAAAAATAGGACTTTTTTCAGGCTTCTTTTCGCAATTGCTTAAATTGCGTTCACAACTGCGAGGATCATTCTTCATTTGATTTCATTTCCGCAGTTCATATATGATTTATTTCATATATATCATTCACATTCACTCCTTTCACGGGAACATATGAACCTACAATTGACCTGCTCCCAACGTCAGTGGCTTCATAGCTCAGTTGGTAGAGCATCGCACCGGTATCGCGAGGTCACGGGTTCGAACCCCGTTGAAGTCCTGAATTTTTTTTCAGGCTTCTTTTCGCAATTGCTTAAATTGCGTTCACAACTGCGAGGATCATTCTTCATTTGATCTTTAAGCTTGTTGTCATTTATATTCGTTTACAACAAATTAGTTATTGTTATAGAGCGTATGCACTCACGTGGCAAGCAGCTATGCAAATTTATTGGAACAAAAGAAAGTTTTAACATAAGAAAAGCGTTCAAATCCCACAGGATTGTTTTGGTACACCAACATGGCCGCCGTTCTATTGTTTTGGTACACCAATATGGCCGCCGTGACGTCATGTGCATACGCTCTATCGCTGGATTCACTTTGTTCTTGTTACGAAACGCATTCGTAACAAAGCATTACGTCACTAAGTTTACAGCTGATGGAACGTAGCAGCACGAACGCAGCAGATATATAAAGGCAATGGGTGTGCAAGGCATTGTGGTAAAAAATCCAGATGCATTGTGGGTAGAAATCGAAAATTTTTGTCCCTGTGCTGATTAGGTCTGCTGCCTTTGCTCGCTCGCTTCAGGCTCGCTCGCGCGGCAGCAACAAGGTCAGTTCCGGTTTACAGTCACTTGAAAGTCTAGTCCATAAGGGATTATTTATAAAGTTAATTTCCGGTCGTTTGGTCCAGTTGAAAGTCCATTCTGGTTTGCACATGATTACTTTAGTCATTTCTGGTAGGGGGGCAGCGGGCACTCCCATATATGAGCTATATAGGTATGTGCCGCTGTGAATTAAGGGTATGGTTTTCAGGCAGTTTAGTCTGGGATAGGGTATAGTAATCAGAGATTAAGGTATAATTTTCCGCGAAACTGATCAGTTGCATGAAGAATTTAGTCTAGACGCTATATACTAGCAAATGTCATTTAATAATTGGTAAAGTGTGCTGTACGACATTTTTACTGACCCCTGGTATCTTAGACTGTGATAGTGAATGAGTTTCTGCAAAATAGCGAGTCTAGAAAAGGTCTAGGATAGGGTAGGATTTTTCGGTGTTTAGTCTAGAATAGGGTTGCAAAATGCAGCTAAAATGGTCTAGTATAGGTTAAGGGTCTCAGAGTTCCAGCGGCACACCCCCGCCCAAACATTTGCAAAGTACCCCCCCCCCCCCCCGCCCCGGTCAATTTGCAACTGTGTTGTGATGTCATTCCTTATGTCCCTTACAGTGGCCGGAGAGTTCTCGGTGCCATTGTGAAAATAGAACTAAAATCTGCAAAGGACCGCAAACGATAATGCTGTAAACGATACGTAGGATCTACGAAAGACCTAATCAGCCAAAAAATGAACAAATATAAACAAACTGCAAGGCTGATCTGACTACGTAAAAAGGTAGATTTTGCGAGACACCAATGCGACAGAAACCGATAAAGCAGGGTAGCAACCGCGGACAGCTGTTTCGCCCTTGTATTGGGGCTCGTCAGCGCGGTGTAGCTTGTAACAAACTAAGAACAACTACAAGAAAGCAGTCGCAAATAGATTGCACAATGACCCGTACACAATATCAAGTTCCGTACCTTGGAACCCACTTGTCACCCGTATTACGCGTGCCACATCACGTGTTGCGGGGAACAAGCCGTTCCAAGATGTCACAATGGTGTCTCGCAAAAACTGAATGTACATGGCAAGCCAATGTTAACATTCAAACGCATGGACAAAACCATGCTGAAAGAGAACCAGCATATCGGATCAATAAATGACCTACGGTCCCAAAAAAATATGAAAATAGAACTAAAATCTGCAAAGGATCGCAAACGATAAAGTTGCTTTATTTCGAAAAACCCATATACCATAAAGTATGGTCTTAATGAAAAAGTGTGCTCGCATGTCATTCTCATCTCATGAGTAGTGCCGATACGGTGGGAGTGAAAACACCCCACACCCTTCCACAGGTTCAAATTTTAATCTAGCTTGGAAAGGCGTGGTAACCAGTTATCAGACTAATCTGGTTCCACATTTGCAGTACCATTGCTAAACCAGACACCCACGTCAGGCCATAAGGAGTGTCCGGACGTGGGCACCAAGCTCCTAACTTCATGACTTCTGTACTCTTTGCCACATTTAATTTAGTCCCTGTACCTGTCTCGTATTTGTGAAGT